>WNWK01000049.1:800000-1017500 GCA_009830355.1 Cherax destructor
GCCTTCGTTTCGGGGGTCAACACCCCCTCGGCTCGATATGTGATCAGGCCTCGCGGTGGATTAAGGCCTGATCAACCAGGCTGTTACTGCTGGCCGCAAGCAAACCGACGTACGAACCACAGCCCGGTTGGTCATGTACTGACTTCAGGTGCCTGTCCAGCGCCTTCTTGAAGACAGCCAGGGGGTCTATTGGTAATCCCCCTTATGTATGCTGTTTAACCGAGACTCTCACCTGTTGTTATTATTATTATTATTATTATTATTATTATTGCTGTTGAATTATTTCAATGTTTTATTTGTATTCATTACATTTATATGTGGAGAATTAAAAACTAAACCACGTAAATCTGTTTTTGAACAATTATTGACACTACTGAAATATGTATTACAAGTTATTTAAACAGTATAAATCACATGTATGCAGTCTTATTTTTTTAAAGAGAGAGAGAGAAATAGGGAAAGAGGAAAATAAAGTGAGAGGGAAAGCAAGAGAGGAAGGAGGAGAGAAGGGGGGTGGCACTATCTGTGATGACCTCAGGTGCCAGCTGACAGCTCCCCTGCCAATAGGTTACGGCACGGTGATTGGCAGGTGCCATTTGTCGTCTTGTGGGGGTTCCTCTCAGTGATGGTGCCTTATCTGTGGTCCTATCTTGCCACCCTCAGGATCCTTCCTACTACATCCTGGCTACCCTCCCATCCTCCCTCTCCTCTCACTTTCCTCTCAGTTTCTCCCATCATTACTCTCCACTTCTACTCCATCCCTTCATAATCTCTTTCTCACTCTGCTTCCCATCATTTCACTACATTTCTCCCTTTCTTCGTCTCATCCCCATGTTTCACCCACCTTTCGTCTCAATCTCTTTCCCACCTCCGATTTTCCCCTCTCCCTCACTTCCTCTTCACCCATTTCTTCTTCCCATTTTCCCCTCCCCCACTTCCCCTTGTGGTTTTTACACCCCTCGTAACCTGGCCCTTCCGCACTGTGTCACTGCCTCCCACCTTCACAAGGGGAGTGTGTGTGTGTGTGTGTGTACTCACCTAGTTGTACTCACCTAGTTGTGGTTGCAGGGGTCGCGTCACAGCTCCTGGCCTCGCCTCTTCACTGGCCGCTACCGGGTCACTCTCCCTGCGCCATGAGCATTATCATACCTCTTCTTAAAGCTATGTATGGAACCTGCCTCCACTACATCGCTTCCCAAACTATTCCAATTCCCGACCACTCTGTGACTGAAGAAATACTTCCTAACATCTCTGTGATTCATCTGAGTCTTCAACTTCCAACTGTGTCCCCTTGTTGCTGTGTCCCATCTCTGGAACATTCTGTCTTTGTCCACCTTGTCAATTCCTCTCAGTATCTTATATGTCGTTATCATGTCCCCCCTATCTCTCCTGTCCTCCAGTGTCGTCAGGTCGATTTCCCTTAACCTCTCCTCGTAGGACATACCCCTTAGCTCTGGGACTAGTCTTGTTGCAAACCTTTGCACTTTCTCTAGCTTCTTTACATGCTTGGCTAGGTGTGGGTTCCAAACTGGTGCTGCATACTCCAGTATGGGCCTAACGTACACAGTGTACAGGGTCCTGTACACTGTGTGTGTGTACTCAACTAGTTGTGGTTGCAGGGGTCGATTCATAGCTCCTGGCCCCGCCTCTTCACTGGTCGCTACTAGATCACTCTCCCTGCTCTATGAGCGTTACCATACCTCTTCCAGGCCTCATGGTTGATCAGGCCCTGATCCACCATGAGGCCTGGTCACAGACCGGGCCGCGGGGGCGTTGACCCCCGGAACCCTCTCCAGGTATACTCTAGGTATGTATGGATCCTGCCTCCACTACATAGTGTGTGTGTGTGTGTGTATGTGTGTGTGTGTGTGTGCGGGGATGGGTGTGAACACCCCCTATCTCTCCCCTTTGATTCTACCTTCCCCTTCACCTCTTGTTCTTTTCTTTTACCTTTAATCTTGTTAATTTCCACAATGGATTTTTTAAAAACAGTTTCCAGTGACATTTTGATAATTTCTTGGTATATACCTCACTCTCCTTCCTTTAATCCCTCAGTCAAACCCTCCCTCAGTTTCTTCATCAGTCAAACCTTCCCTCAGTCCCTTCATCAGTCAAACGTTCCCTCAGTCCCTTCATCAGTCAAACGTTCCCTCAGTCCCTTCATCAGTCAAACCTTCCCTCAGTCCCTTCATCAGTCAAACGTTCCCTCAGTCCCTTCATCAGTCAAACCTTCCCTCAGTCCCTTCATCAGTCAAACCTTCTCTCAGTCCCTTCATCAGTCAAACCCTCCCTCAATCCCTTCCACAAACAAACCCTCCCTCAGTCCCTTCATTAATCTAACCCTCCCTCAGTCCCTTCATCAATCAAACCTTCCCTCAGTCCCTTCATCAAACAAACCTTCCCTCAGTCCCGTCATCAATCTAATCCTCTCTCAGTCCCTTCATCAATCAAACCCTCCCTCAGTCCCTTCATCAATCAAACCCTCCCTCAGTCCCTTCATCAATCAAACCCTCCCTCAGTCCCTTCATCAATCAAACCCTCCCTCAGTCCCTTCATTAGACCCTCCCTCTTTCTTTCCCTCCCTCCCCTTCTCCCTCAATGCAACCCTCCGTCTCTACCTCCAGTCCCTCGATCTAGACCTCTGCCTCCCTCTTTCCCTCTCCCCCTCTTTCCTTTTCTCCCTCCTTACTCTTTTCCTTCAGTCCCTCAGTCTAGCTCTCCTCTGCCTCCCTTCCTCCCTCTCCGCCTCTCTCTCTCAATCTCCCTCTCTGTCTCGCACATTCGTCCTCCTCTATGTTACCTGGAGTTGCTTCAGGGGGTCACCGCCCCCGCGGTCCGGTCCCAGACCAGTCCTCCTGACCTGGTCGACCAGGCTCTTGGTGCTTTCCACCACATATCCTTTTATCACTCTTATCATCATCATTCTCTCTCTCTCTCTCTCTCTCTCTCTCTCTCTCTCTCTCTCTCTCTCTCTCTCTCTCTCTCTCTCTCTCTCTCTCTCTCTCTTACTCACCTCTCTCATTTCCTCTCCTTCCCTTCTGGTGATTATTCCATCAAGGCTCAATGTTGTTACTGTTCTCACCTTACTGTTGTTCCCTCCATACCTTACTGTTGTTACTGTTCTCACCTTACTGTTGTTACTGTTCTCACCATACCTTACTGTTGTTACTGTTCTCACCATACCTTACTGTTGTTACTGTTCTCACCATACCTTACTGTTGTTACTGTTCTCACCTTACTGTTGTTACTGTTCTCACCATACCTTACTGTTGTTACTGTTCTCACCATACCTTACTGTTGTTACTGTTCTCACCATACCTTACTGTTGTTACTGTTCTCACCATACCTTACTGTTGTTACTGTTCTCACCTTACTGTTGTTACTGTTCTCACCTTACTGTTGTTACTGTTCTCACCTTACTGTTGTTACTGTTCTCACCTTACTGTTGTTACTGTTCTCACCTTACTGTTGTTACTGTTCTCACCTTACTGTTGTTACTGTTCTCACCTTACTGTTGTTACTGTTCTCACCTTACTGTTGTTACTGTTCTCACCTTACTGTTGTTACTGTTCTCACCTTACTGTTGTTACTGTTCTCACCTTACTGTTGTTACTGTTCTCACCTTACTGTTGTTACTGTTCTCACCTTACTGTTGTTACTGTTCTCACCTTACTGTTGTTACTGTTCTCACCATACCTTACTGTTGTTACTGTTCTCACCTTTCTGTTGTTACTGTTCTCTCCATACCTTACTGTTGTTACTGTTCTCACCTTACTGTTGTTACTGTTCTCACCATACCTTACTGTTGTTACTGTTCTCACCTTACTGTTGTTACTGTTCTCACCATACCTTACTGTTGTTACTGTTCTCACCTTACTGTTGTTACTGTTCTCACCTTACTGTTGTTACTGTTCTCACCTTACTGTTGTTACTGTTCTCACCATACCTTACTGTTGTTACTGTTCTCACCTTTCTGTTGTTACTGTTCTCTCCATACCTTACTGTTGTTACTGTTCTCACCTTACTGTTGTTACTGTTCTCACCATACCTTACTGTTGTTACTGTTCTCACCTTACTGTTGTTACTGTTCTCTCCATATCTTACTGCTGTTACTGTTCTCACCTTACTGTTGTTACTGTTCTCTCCATATCTTACTGCTGTTACTGTTTTCACCTTACTGTTGTTACTGTTCTCACCATACCTTACTGTTGTTACTGTTCTCACCATGCCTCACTATTGTTACTGAGCATCTTTCACCAGCATCTTCCATAAGAATATCTTCTCTGTATCTTCCCAAAACATCTTCTCTCAGTATCTCTCCCCACAGCATCTCCACTCAGCATCTTCTCTCATCATCTCGAACTATTATTAGCATACTTACTCTCCTGATTGTCTCGTTTCTTTACCTCGCCTCTTGTCCTTCGAGGTTGTCTGGATGCTGACGAAGGGCTCTTGAGCAAAAGAACTGCAGCTAACCTCCCCTTCTCTGGATCAAATCTGATAAGTTCCTATTTCCCAATAATAATAATCCCACATATAGGTTCTGATGTCAGTAACTTATCATGGGATATTATTGTTGTCATACATTATTTACATGGTGGGGTAAACCTGGCATCATATCTTACGACTTGTTACTTTTCATTCTTTTTTTTTTTAAGAACTGGACTGGTAAGCTAGATGAAAGTCTCGGGTATATGACCAAAGGTTCTTCCACCCAGCGAGTCCTTATTTGACCAAGACCCGTGTCAGGAGACACTTTTGTATTGCACCTGACAGATATCACCACTGCTCTTGTTTACTTGATTAATGCACGTTACTTAACTCGTTTATCATATTTAAAATATTTCTAATACTTCTGTGAGATTATATAGGTTTAGCCTAAAAAAAATTCCTCGTTTTTTCTTATTCATTTTAGGTAGATGGTAGAGGTTTCCATCACTATCCTTCACCCTAAGTCGGACTCTCGTAAAGTTCTTCTCTCATAGCACTATCAATTGTCTCACTTGATTGTATTCATCAGCAAACTACAATTTATATAGTGTACACGTTCAATCTGTGTTATTAATAGTATGTGTTGTGCTATAGCGGCCGTCAGACAATGCCTCACATCCCCTCCTTTTTTTTATCAGTGTGCTGGGCTGTAGCCGTCCACAACCCTTCCACGCCCCCACCCAATCCCTCCCCCTCGCCAGTTATCTCCTGGATATGTTGTGGGTTTGACAGTTACTGAATATTAATGGCAACAAATCACCCCATTAGATTAGATCCTCACAAATATGGATCGGTCCAGTTTCCCTGTGTATGATAAAGAAGCAGGGGACGGTATTGACGTCCTTACAGACCATTGATGAGAGTGGGGCTGTTGCTGCTGCTGCAGCTGTTGTGACCCCTGCTGTTGCTGTGACCCCCTGCTGCTGCTGATGATGATGATGCTGTGACCCTTGCTGCTGCTGATGCTGTGATCCCTACTGCTGATGCTGCTGTGACCCCCTACTGCTGCTGCTACTGCTGTGACCCTGCTGGCGCCACTAGTACCCCTTAACCTCTCCTAAATGGAGAGGAAGAAAGAACACAAGTGCATACATACACTCATAACAACTTTATGGGATGCAAATCGCTAAACAGGTGACGCTTATTTATTACGATTTCGTGAGTTATTGGAGATATTTCGGCCCTCAAATCTTGGTCACTCTAAATGATGCGAGAGAATGAGAAAACACAGTAGAAGCATAACTTTGGGATGGGCAAATACTTTTTGTTATTGGGTCTGGGATTAAGAAGGACCTGCCTAGTATGGGCCAATAGGCCTGCTGCAGTTCATTGGAGAAGGTCAGGTGAAAGATTCAGATTGCCGTGTCACGTGATAGCAGGGAATCAGCGTGTAGTATCGTATGTACAAGGGCATTCGAGACGATGTATTTGCCAGTTTTATGTTCTATGGTGTTTGAAGTAGCAGTTAAGAATGCTTGAATACAGTGGAGCTTATACTTATTGGACTCTGTAAATCAAAATTACTGTGTTCAAGTGTATAAGACACAAGCATTATTGGTGTCCAGTAAGAAAGATTCCTATGACACACCTGACAGTGAAGCAAGAGTGGACATTAAACCATGCGGGGGATGCAACGATATCTACATAGGCGAAACGAGGAGCAATCTCTCCATATAGGTTCAGGTACACAGAAATGTGTGTAACAGGAACGACACCAACAATGCTTGTGTCTTACACAAATCTAAAGAAGGCCATCTCACGCCAGTGCGTGAGATGGCCTTTAATGCTGTGGCTAGGTGTCACAGCATTAAAGCAATTCTTAACTGTTACTTCAAACACCATAGAACAAAAGCCCGGACAAATACATCACACCTAGAACCCCTGCATCAGGACCCCGGGGTGACTCTTGGAGACTGAGAATTTACTCAAGCAATACTGACCTGTGGGGCAGTATTTGCTCTTGCCAAGTTTCTGAAGTTTTCATCTGGAGTTCCTGCAGGTGCTTATTTGAACTCCTGCAGGTCTTTGACGAGAGAAGCTCCTCTTCCTTGGCCGTCTTACCTGGCTTTACCAGTCTATGTGTGTGCCACCACACCCGTCAGTATTATCACCCGTCGCCATCACCCGCCGTCACCCAGGCAAGGTGACCAAAAGAAGATAACAATTTGACTATTGCCTCCTCCCAAGCTGTCTTGCCAGAAGTGCACAGATATCAAAAACTACTGACCTTCAGATATCAAGATCCACTGACCCTCAGATATCAAGATTCACTCACTCACAGATATCAAGTTCCACTGATCCACAGATATCAAGATCCACTGACCCCTCAGATATCAAGATCCACTGACCCTCAGATATCAAGATCTACTCACTCACAGATATCAAGATCCACTGACCCCTCAGATATCAAGATCCACTGACCCCTCAGATATCAAGATCTACTCACTCACAGATATCAAGATCCACTGACCCCTCAGATATCAAGATCCACTCACTAACAGATATCAAGTTCCAGTGACCCACAGATATTAAGTTCCAGTGACTCACAGATATCAAGATCTACTGACCCTCAGATATCAAGATCCACTAACCCTCAGGTATCAAGATCCACTAACCCTCAGATATCAAGATCCACTAACCCTCAGGTATCAAGATCCACTAACCCTCAGATATCAAGATCCACTAACCCTCAGATATCAAGATCCACTAACCCTCAGATATCAAGATCCCCTGAACCACAGAAGTGCAGTATCCGCCTCCCGTCTTCCAAATTGCATTTATATGTATGTATCTTTTATGTGTATGTATCCATTATTTATGCGTATATATCCTTTATTTGTATGCATTCTTAATATGCACGTATCTTTTATGTGTATGTATAATTTATATGTATGCATTCTTTGTGTCTGTATCCACTGTTTTTGTGTATGTATCCTTTATATGTATGCATTCTTTATGTATGTGTATGTATCCTTGAGGATTACTTTTCACTCTTCATCACATTTCTTCTATTCACGCTTTTATTATTGCCTCGTATTTTTTCTCCCTCGTTCACTCAGTATCATTAGCATCTATCCCACCCAGTATCATTAGTATGTATCCCACTCAGTATCATTAGCATCTATCCCACCCAGTATCATTAGTATGTATCCCACTCAGTATCATTAGCATCTATCCCATTCAGTATCATTAGTAGGTGTCCCACTCACTCAGTATCATTAGCATGTATCCCACTCATTCAGTATCATTAGTATGTATCCCTCTAACTCAGTATCATTAGTATGTATCCCACTCACTCAATATCATTAATATGTATACCACTTACTCAGTATCATTAGTATGTATCCCACTCAGTATCATTAGCATGTATCCCACTCACTCGGTATCATTAGCATGTATCCCACTCACTCAGTATCATTAGCATGTATCCCACTCAGTATCACTAGTATGTATCCCACTCAGTATCATTAGCATGTATCCCACTCAGTATCATTAGCATGTATCCCACTCAGTATCATTAGCATGTATCCCACTCAGTATCATTAACATGTATGCCACTCAGTACCATTAGCATGTATCCCACTCACTCATTATCACTAGTATGTATCCAACTCAGTATCATTAGCATGTATCCCACTCAGTATTATTAGCATGTATCCCACTCAGTATCATTAGCATGTATCCCACTTACTCAGTATCACTAGTATGTATCCCACTCAATATCACTAGTATGTATCCCACTCAGTATCATTAGCATGTATCCCACTCAGTGTCATTAGCATGTATCCCACTCAGTGTCATTAGCATGTATCCCACTCAGTATCACTAGTATGTATCCCACTCAATATCACTAGTATGTATCCCACTTAGTATCACTAGTATGTATCCCACTCAGTATCACTAATATGTATCCCACTTCGTAGACTAGATCAGTTTTTCGTTCAGTTGTGAACTGTTCCAGTCACGGCACCGTGACTTACTTGGTTCCAGTCATGGTACTGTGACATTGTCTTTTTCCGGTCACGGTACTGTGTTATTCTCCGGCTCCAGTCAGGGTACTGTGAGTTATTCTACGGTTCCAGTCATGGTACCATGACTGTTAATCTTCGGTTCCAGTGACGGCACAGTGACTGTTATTCTCCGGTTCCAGTGACGGTACAATGACTGTTATTCTTTGGTTCAAATCACGGTACCATGACTGCTAGTCTTTGGATCCAGTGACGGTACAGTGACTGTTATTCCGTGGTTGCAGTTAACGTACCGCGCTGACCCCTGCTGAACCAGCACTCTGGTACCCCCATAATCTCTCATTAAGAACACATCACTCCCTGCCGTGTTTTATGTACGGTTCACTATTCATCGTGGTTGTGTGCGCGCGTTATCCGGACCTGGTTTATTATCCGTGCCACTTACACCTCCCCTCGGCTGCCCCTCGGTCACTCGTAAAAACCTCCACTTTCTCTCTCTTTCCCCTTTTTTCATTACTGAGGGTCGTGGAGGGTGGCACTCCACCCCTGGGGCGGTATCGGCTTGATGGGGGCGAGGTGTGAGTCTCCTCACCCTCCCTCCCTTTTATTCCCCCTTTTTATCTTATTATTATCATTCTGCATTTTTTTTGTTTACCCTCCTGGTAGTGTTGACCCTTAGAAGCTCGAGGGAGAAGATGTAAGAGCCAGAAGGAAGGAAAGAGCGAGCAGAGTGATCTAACTCTCTCTCATATCGTGTCTGTGAGGTGGTCCAGATCACTTCCAAGAACTCCTGATGTTTTTATTATGCCGCCCCCCTGGCTCTCTATGGCTTTTTACTCCATCTGTATTATAGTGGTGTGGCCACTGGGTCAGGAGGTGGGCCGTATGGCACCTCAGGGGAGTTACAGAGAGGGCAGAGCCACAAGGAGACACTCTTCCATCATCACTGTTTCATATCCAGTAGTTCGTCTTTCTCGTTTTCAACAATTTTGTTGATACTCAGCCTCGGGGGAGGGGAAGTCACAGGGCACAACGAGAAGGAACTCCTGTTAATTTATACTTGTTTTATCTATACAAATTCGTCCTCGGAACAATGTCACTGAAACCAAGTTCTAGGAAGGAACAAGTTCGATGCGAATGACATACTGTCGTTTCGCCCACCACTGGTGGGCGAAACGTCTGCAAGTAAAGATACCCAGATGTTGCACATGTGTCTGGGTCTTGTTCTTGTCGGTATCGTGTACCATTAATATGCACATTGTTAAAGAAGAATCTCCATTGTTAGAAAAAAAGGGTCACTGGTGGATAGCAAGCTTTTACCGAGACGTCGTTTCACTTAGTAGAATAAAGTTCTACACAAAATAAAGCGTCATCCCAGCAACAGCTTGCTCTTCAACCTGTGTTTTCTCTTCTCAAGGAACTCGTTGCTTACAATGTATTCATCTTAAGATTTTTAGTGACAATTTTGTTTTCAGTTGGCGTTCTGCTATTAGTGCTAACAACAGTTCATGTTGAAGATATTGTTTTATTCTGATTTGTACGATTTTTCTGTTTTTTGTGGCCACTAACTAGAAATTAGTAATGAGAAATTAGATGACATGTTTCGCCGTTTGCCGTTCCTAGTGTTTACATGTGATATTTGCCGTTCCTAGTGTTTACACGTACATCTGGTACCAGCACCCGCGGATAGCGAGGGAGAGAACATGGATGGGACGCGAGAGTAAACACTGTGTACGCACTCAGTCCGTCCCCTTCGCCAGCGTAAATGGTGCATTAAAATTCATATAGCCGTTACTTTGTACCAGATTTCTTCAATATGAATAAAAGTCGCAGTCCCGATGGTGAACAATTCACAGCTAACCCATAAACTGAGCTGTGTGACGAGACATAGATACAGAAGTAGTTACAAGTAACTGTACAGTATTTATGGTTATTTCTTGTCTTTTCAGTATTTAATTTCATTACCTGCACAGCTGTGCGAGATTCGTCTGGTAATGATGGTCGCCGCTTATAAATTTCAACTGATTCCATACGAAGAGACCGAGGAACGTAAATCTTTTTAATATCTTCGTCAGGAACATGTACAAAAGACCGTGAATAATAATAATCTCAGACGACCTGTCATTTACAGATCACAGTATAATAAATGTAGTCAAGGCAAGAAAAATTACAGGCTGGACTATGTTATCTTTCAAAACAGGAGATGCTACTAATACGACGGTTCTCTTCTGTACTGTTTTGTTCTATAGCCTGGGATAATATTTTCTGCACACTGTTCCTTTGAAAACAAGTGAGATATTCCAGCTAGAAAATATATAGAGAGAGATTGTTTATTCCCACTTAAAATTAATAAAACGTATAAGCATCTTGGCTCACCTCTATTAATTTATACCCAGAAACGATTTAAAGACCGGATTCCTTATTAACATCACACCATAACAACGTATTGGCGTGAAGAATGCGTGGGGAGGTATAGAATAAAGTTAGTGATAGGCAACGGTGTAAAAAAACATATACTATTGATAAAATTGATGGTTTTGTTTGCTTACGGATCTGTGAATTTCTTTCCTTGTTGGATAACAATTCCTTATAGCAGAAAAAGTATGAAAAATCACCTTCATCGACCTGCTTCACAAACATATTTAACTTTCCCTCAAAAGCTTTCAACTCAGCATACATGTCAAGCACCATTTTTACTTTATCCTGCTGTCTTAGCCTCAAATTATTCAAATATTCCGACACATCACATCTCTGAGGATCACATAATTCGTCCTGACCTCCTCCTTTCCTCTCGGGAAGAATATCAATCACAAGCTGTAGAGAAAATAATCGTTTGAAAACCTTCTCTCTGCTCAGCTACCTGAGCTTAAAATGGTACGTCACATTCCCACAATGTTCCGACAATGTTGCTCACTGGTTGTCAGACTTATCAGTTTATCCCAACTTGGGTTAAGCTTTCTCACTGATTCACTTACCATAATGATTACATTTTCTACAGCAATGTTATCTTTCATACTCTGCAGTGCACACAACTCCGCAATTATGAAATTAGAATCTATGCCTCTTATAAAAATTAGAAGTTGATCAGGGTCACCTAGTGCTAAAGAGAAATTTTTAAATTGTGTTGCCTTTGTGTATCAATGTGTTGTACAGCTCTTCTACCAGCAGTAACAGCCAGCCAGCCAGCAGTGACAGCCTCGTTGATCAGGCTCTGATCCACCAGAAGGCCTGGTCATGGACCGGGCCGAGGGGGTATTGATCCCCGGAATGCCAACCAGGTAGACTCCTATGGCACCAATGCACCTTATGATCGTAGATGTAAACAAACTTACATTCCCGATACAAGCCAGGCTGTGACCTTCCCCATGCACCACTTCACAAACTTTCCCTCAGTGAATGGTCTGCCACTCTCGGCAGTATATTTCTTGTTTGTTCGCACTTTCCCTTGAAACAATGAGTAATTCTTGTGGGGTGATTTATAGTGCGTTTTAACACTGTACTCCTAAAAATTTGACACCCAAAAAATTAACATTGGTTCACTTTCCACTGAACATTGCAAGACATTTTCTTCTATTTTTCTCTTTGAAGGTTTTGTTTTAGGTATTTTTTTTAGGTTTTGTTTTAGGTATATTTTTGTTAGGTTTTGTTTTAGGTATATTTTTTTAGGTTTCGTTTCAGGTATATTTTTTAACAGAAGCCTGAGAAGTATTATAGGCACGTTAACACTTTCGTTGTTTTGTTCACTATACCTCCCAACCTATTTATGGTGCTTTCATCTCTATGCTCACTACACTTCTCAACGTTAACTGTATTCCACTATCGTCACACTTAAGCATAACTATACAAGTTCCCTGGTCAGGGAACTAGAGCCGTGTTGTTGTTATGGCAACAAGGTGGTGGCAACTTGTTGCCATCATGTAAGTGTAAACAAATCCAGACTGACTACTCATTCTAGATTCACGATAACTGGTAACCATGAACCAAATTACATTTTAATTTCTTATTTTGGTGTCATATTTTTAATTAAGACCTATAATCTTAATATAATATTGTTTTTGCATCAGTTTTACAGCCAACACACTTACCTTATTCAATGATGGATTTATAGTGTTGAAAATATTATCTTGCTAATCGATTTAGCGATATGCATCAATATTATTTTTCTTGTGGGTTTAGAGGGCCGTGTTAAACCTTCCCAGGGGCAGCATGTGACCCTCGGGTGGTTTACTCCTGGTATATACTGTAATGTTTATACCGAGGCTAATCAAGCCATGGGCACAAAAAGTGGGAAGATGAATTTCATTTAGGGAAAGGATCATGTTGGTATTGGGATGAAAAGGTATTACGAACACGGGTACAATAGGGAGGCCTGCAGTACCTGATTGTAAAACAAGTCACCAGTAAAGGAACGATCAGGAGGCAAAAAGGCAAAGGCAAACACCGAAGGTAGTTTCTGAGTATCAGAATATTGTCACCACCAATATTTGCAATATTTACAGATATCATTCTAGTATCGTAATAAAATAGAGAGCAAAAGTGAATCTGCTTACTGCCAGTATTATTAATCAGGCAGAGCTCATGAGAGACTCTCCTGCACATCTACATATAGGTATAAAGTCAGATCGTCTGGACGTCAATACCTTACCTTGACTGACTGACTGATGTTTATAGCTAGTAGCTATTCAGAGTATATACGTGGGGCCCCGACGACCATACGACAATATAGCTTTGGCTGATTATAGAGGGAATGCAAGATGTGGTTGTGTTAAGCACATCGATGTTGTAATGTACTCATTGCATGCCACAACAGGTTCTCTTTGGTCAATTTTATAGACCAAGAAGTGTTTCTGATTTCTATGATATAGCATGAAGACTCCTCTTCTTATCGGCTTCAAACTTTGAAACTCAATCTTTCAGTGGTGGTGGTGCTGAGTTTTACTGAAAGAAAAGCTCGCATTGATATTGGGCTGTGTAAGTTTTAGTTACGAATGAATGTATCCATATCTAATTTAAATACCAGATAATAGATTAATAAGACAGGCAAATAAGGTGAGCGAGGAGAGCCACGATATAATAGATTAATAAGACAGGCAAATAAGGTGAGCGAGGAGAGCACGAGATAATGATTAAAGACGGCAAATAAGGTGAGCGAGAGAGCCACGATATAATAGATTAATAAGACAGGCAAATAAGGTGAGCGAGGAGAGCCACGATATAATAGATTAATAAGACAGGCAAATAAGGTGAGCGAGGAGAGCCACGATATAATAGATTAATAAGACAGGCAAATAAGGTGAGCGAGGAGAGCCACGATATAATAGATTAATAAGACAGGCAAATAAGGTGAGCGAGGAGAGCCACGATATAATAGATTAATAAAACAGACAGTGATGGAGCCACACAAGATCCAGGTCACTGGAAAATTGTTTTATTTAGCAAACTTGTATATATGAGCAGTGTGCTGCTACTCTATTCCCTATGCTAATTACATAGTGGGAACAAAAGCTAATTATGTTTCCCTGTCATTTTTCATCACAAAGGATGGGTCACATACTGTGGAGAAATATGTGTGTGTGTATGCTTGCCTGACTCTGTTTAGTCTCTTCACTGAGAGTATGACGGCCGTAACACATACACTCTCAAAGAACCCTTGAACTATCCTTGACAGGGAAGCTGTCAATATGTACAGGGGACACTGTATACTCACCAGGAAGAGTCCTTGATGACACTTGATTCAGTGGACACTGTACACTTACCAGAAGAGTCCTTGATGACACTTGATTCAGTGGACACTGTACACTTACCAAGAAGAGTTCTTGATGTCACTTGGTTCAGTGGACACTGTACACTTACCAGAAGAGTTCTTGATGACACTTGGTTCAGTGGACACTGTACACTTACCAAGAAGAGTTCTTGATGACACTTGGTTCAGTGGACACTGAACACTTACCAAGAAGAGTTCTTGATGACACTTGGTTCAGTGGACACTGAACACTTACCAAGAAGAGTTCTTGATGACACTTGATTCAGTGGACACTGTACACTTACCAAGAAGAGTTCTTGATGACACTTGGTTCAGTGGACACTGTACACTTACCAAGAAGAGTTCTTGATGACACTTGGTTCAGTGGACACTGAACACTTACCAAGAAGAGTTCTTGATGACACTTGGTTCAGTGGACACTGTACACTTACCAAGAAGAGTTCTTGATGACACTTGATTCAGTGGACACTGAACACTTACCAAGAAGAGTTCTTGATGACACTTGGTTCAGTGGACACTGTACACTTACCAGAAGAGTTCTTGATGACACTTGATTCAGTGGACACTGAACACTTACCAAGAAGAGTTCTTGATGACACTTGGTTCAGTGGACACTGTACACTTACCAGAAGAGTTCTTGATGACACTTAAGAACATAAGAATGGAGGAACACTGCAGAAGGCCTACCGGCCCATACAAGGCAAGTCCTTATCAAAACGACCACTACCTAAAAATTTACTCCCGTACTCACGACACTTAATCAAACCCAGCCCCTCCCACTCATATATTTGTCCAATCTCTTTTTAAAGCCACCCAAGGTCCTAGCCTCTATCACCCTACTCGGAAGATTGTTCCACGCATCTACAACTCTGTTCGAAAACCAGTACTTGCCTATGTCCTTTCTAAATCTAAATTTATCCAATTTAAATCCGTTATTTCTGGTTCTTACTTGGTTCGATATCCTCAGTATTTTATTAATATCTCCTTTGTTTATGCCCATCATCCACTTGTACACCTCGATGATATCTCCCCTCATTCTACTTCTCTCCAGAGAGTGGAGATTCAACGCTCTAAGTCTATCTTCATACGGGAGATTTCTTATACTGTAAATCATTTTAGTCATTCTTCTCTGTATGTTCTCCAACGAATCTATATCCATCCTGTAGTAAGGAGACCAAAACTGAGCTGCATAATCCAAATGAGGTCTCACTAGTGATGTATAGAGCTGTAAAATAACTTTTGGACTTCTGTTGCTTATACTTCTTGAAATATATCCTAGTAATCTGTTAGCCTTATTGCGCACACTTAGGCACTGTTGTCTTGGCTTTAGTGGACACTGTACACTTACCAGGATGAGTGCTTAACGACACTTGGGTCATGGATCATTACCATGCTAAATGTTTCAGCATATTAGTTTACCGGAGACTTGAGACTAGTGTGAAGACACGACACGTTGATGTAAGAGTGACAAGCACCAGAGTTTGATCACCTCACTTGCCCTACACCAACACCCTATGTATTAATCAGGTCCCTACCTACCTTGCACAGTTTAAGGACTGCAATCTGTTTAATGAACAAGGTGAAGAATCGAACCTGCCCTTCCGGTGTATTAATTATACTTGAGGTCTCTGGTGTCTTGAGCTCGTGATGGGGCCAGGACAAGACGCTCATTAACTTATGTCCTGCTTGATAATAAGAGCTGTCGCCATACCAGAATGTTATTAAATCATTATAGGTGACAGTCACCAGGCGCTCTTGTACCGCACTCGGTACAAAGCGTGAGTTCTGGTTAAGTCCAAGAATATGCTAATAAATGAATTTTAGATCTGTCAACTCAGTGAGACGTTAGACTGCATGAGGTTCCGGTCTTCTCTCACTTATATGTCCAGGGAGATGCACTAATTAATCAGGCTCCCAGGGTGCGAAATCACGACTGGCCAAGATGCGCCTTCTCTGGTTCCTGACACAAAACTTCCCTCCGGGTATTCAGACGTCGTGCCAGCCTACATTAAGCGGCCCAGCTCGGGGCATTGATGCCATACGTATCAATAGTGAGTGGGATTGCTCATGAGTTAATAGGGTTTTCAAAGTTCATTCGTTGGGTAGCATTGAAAGTGGGTTGTGCACATATTTTTGTTGGAGAGATTTGGGGTTTGAGAAAGACCTGCCTAGTATGGGCCAGTAGGCCTGCTGCAGTGTTCCTCCTTTCTTATGTCTTATGCTCAATCTCTACATGTCAGAACGTCAGACACTACGACATGCATTAACTCAACAATGTCCTGAGACCCGGTGAACAACTGAGTCTCTCGCCTTGCAAGTGCCACCTACCATGTAGGTGTGGCTTGGTACATGGCACTCTCGCATGGTGGGGAAAAAGAGAGCCATTATCCCTCCCCTCATTACTTCCACTTAGCAGAGGTGGAATAATAGTCACACTGATCACTTGGTCACTTAGACACAAGGGCAGAAAGCGGTTAATTTTTTCAAAAATCTTGAAGGTAGAACAAATTCCACCGCACGTACTGTATTTTTCCGGCACATAAGGCGCACCAACATATAAGACGATATTTCCAAGCAGTTGCAACTTAACGTTAGTAAACAACTGCTAAAGCGTAACCCACAGCCTACGCTTGAGCATATAAGGCGCAGGATGATTTTCCAAAAGTTTTGTAGGGAAAAAAGCGCGTCTTATATGCCGGAAAATACGATACATAGTATTAAAATGTTTCAGCTTGAGCTGGGAGACTTCAGTAGGGCAATGTATTTCGAGTATTTCACTGAAGGTTCAGCAGCTACCAGAGCTTCCAAGGTTTCGTTCTAGAAGCCCCGGAGTTAATATGTCTTGAGAATTGCCATCTCTCAGGATGGCCTCGGAGGATGAGGGAAAAGGGGGGTCGACAAAGAAGTGACTTAAGTGAAGAAAGGGACAAGGAGGAAAGAAAACATGAAAGGAAGGAGAAAAATATTAAATGAGGAAAGGAAGCATGAGATAAAGGGAAGGATGGAAGAAATAAAGGACGAGAAAAGGGAGGGAGGGAGGGAATTGGTGAAGGATGGATGGGAGGGAGGAGACGATGCAGGGAAGGACTAAAGGATGTAAGGCAGAAGGGAAGGGAGGAATTAGGGATGGAAGAATGGAGTGAAGGATGAAATGAGGGAGGAAGGATAGAACAAGGAATGGAAGGGAAAGCCGATCAGAGGGGACGGGACAGGATAGGTAAAGGAAGGTCAAAGAGAGGTGAACAGATAGTATGGCAGGAAGGGAGAGAGAGAGAGAGAGAGAGAGAGGGGAGGGAGATAGAATATCAGCAGCTCTGAGATATTCTTTATTGAGGTTTACCGTCAGGGACATATGGTGTAACCTTCCCTAATGGTGGCCAATTCCATAAAAGGGTCAGCGGGTGTGTTTTTTTATGTATTAAAAATTGGGTGCATGAGCAGTGTGTTGGTCCCCAACACTACATTGTGGGAACAACAATAGTGTGTTGGTCCCCAACACTACATTGTGGGAACAACAATAGTGTGTTGGTCCCCAACACTACACTGTGGGAACAACAATAGTGTGTTGGTCCCCAACACTACATTGTGGGAACAACAATAGTGTGTTGATCCCCAACACTACACTGTGGGAACAACAATAGTGTGTTGGTCCCCAACACTACACTGTGGGAACAACAATAGTGTGTTGGTCCCTAACACTACATTGTGGGAACAACAATAGTGTGTTGGTCCCCAACACTACATTGTGGGAACAACAATAGTGTGTTGGTCCCCAACACTACATTGTGGGAACAACAATAGTGTGTTGGTCCCCAACACTACACTGTGGGAACAACAATAGTGTGTTGGTCCCCAACACTACATTGTGGGAACAACAATAGTGTGTTGGTCCCCAACACTACATTGTGGGAACAACAATAGTGTGTTGGTCCCCAACACTACATTGTGGGAACAACAATAGTGTGTTGGTCCCCAACACTACATTGTGGGAACAACAATAGTGTGTTGGTCCCCAACACTACATTGTGGGAACAACAATAGTGTGTTGGTCCCCAACACTACATTGTGGGAACAACAATAGTGTGTTGGTCCCCAACACTACATTGTGGGAACAACAATAGTGTGTTGGTCCCAACACTACATTGTGGGAACAACAATAGTGTGTTGGTCCCCAACACTACATTGTGGGAACAACAATAGTGTGTTGGTCCCCAACACTACATTGTGGGAACAACAATAGTGTGTTGGTCCCCAACACTACATTGTGGGAACAACAATAGTGTGTTGGTCCCCAACACTACATTGTGGGAACAACAATAGTGTGTTGGTCCCCAACACTACACTGTGGGAACAACAATAGTGTGTTGGTCCCCAACACTACATTGTGGGAACAACAATAGTGTGTTGGTCCCCAACACTACATTGTGGAACAACAATAGTGTGTTGGTCCCCAACACTACACTGTGGGAACAACAATAGTGTGTTGGTCCCCAACACTACATTGTGGGAACAACAATAGTGTGTTGGTCCCCAACACTACATTGTGGGAACAACAATAGTGTGTTGGTCCCCAACACTACATTGTGGGAACAACAATAGTGTGTTGGTCCCCAACACTACATTGTGGGAACAACAATAGTGTGTTGGTCCCCAACACTACACTGTGGGAACAACAATAGTGTGTTGGTCCCAACACTACACTGTGGGAACAACAATAGTGTGTTGGTCCCCAACACTATACTGTGGGAACAACAATAGTGTGCTGATCCCCAACACTACATTGTGGGAACAACAATAGTGTGTTGGTCCCAACACTACATTGTGGGAACAGCAATAGTGTGCTGGTCCCCTACACTACATTGTGGGAACAGCAATAGTGTGCTGGTCCCCGATACTACATTGTGGGAACAACAATAGTGTGCTGATCCCCAACACTACATTGTGGGAACAACAATAGTGTGTTGGTCCCCAACACTACATTGTGGGAACAACAATAGTGTGTTGGTCCCCAACACTACATTGTGGGAACAACAATAGTGTGTTGGTCCCCAACACTACATTGTGGGAACAACAATAGTGTGTTGGTCCCCAACACTACACTGTGGGAACAACAATAGTGTGTTGGTCCCAACACTACACTGTGGGAACAACAATAGTGTGTTGGTCCCCAACACTATACTGTGGGAACAACAATAGTGTGCTGATCCCCAACACTACATTGTGGGAACAACAATAGTGTGTTGGTCCCAACACTACATTGTGGGAACAGCAATAGTGTGCTGGTCCCCTACACTACATTGTGGGAACAGCAATAGTGTGCTGGTCCCCGATACTACATTGTGGGAACAACAATAGTGTGCTGATCCCCAACACTACATTGTGGGAACAGCAATAGTGTGCTGGTCCCCGACACTACATTGTGGGAACAGCAATAGTGTGCTGGTCCCCGACACTACATTGTGGGAACAACAATAGTGTGCTGGTCCCCAACACTACATTGTGGGAACAGCAATAGTGTGCTGGTCCCCGACACTACATTGTGGGAACAGCAATAGTGTGCTGGTCCCCGACACTACATTGTGGAAACAACAATAGTGTGCTGATCCCCAACATTACATTGTGGGAACAACAATAGTGTGCTGGTCCCCAACACTACATTGTGGGAACAGCAATAGTGTGCTGGTCCCCGACACTACATTGTGGGAACAGCAATAGTGTGCTGGTCCCTGACACTACATTGTGGAAACAACAATAGTGTGCTGATCCCCAACATTACATTGTGTGAACAACAATAGTGTGCTGGTCCCCAACACTACATTGTGGGAACAGCAATAGTGTGCTGGTCCCCGCCACTACATTGTGGGAACAACAATAGTGTGCTGATCCCCAACATTACATTGTGGGAACAACAATAGTGTGCTAATCCCCAACATTACATTGTGGGAACAACAATAGTGTGCTAATCCCCGACACTACATTGTGGGAACAACAACAGTGTTCTGATGCCCTACACTATATAATAGGTTCAATGTGGGAACAAACGCTAACTAGGTTTCCATCACACATGATTGTTTTCGTTCAACGGGTAAAAGAGGCTGTCAGTCTAGGCTGGGATTCCGTCACAGTTGCATTGTGTTTGTTCGTGATTTAGTTTTATGCTGGATTAGGATAAGTTACATTAATGCGAGGCAAGGTAAGAAAGTGTAGGTTAGTCTAGGCTGGGCTGGGCTAGGCTTGGTAAGGCTATATTACATTGCGTTGTTGTTCATTAGGTTTTGTTAAATAATTAAGAAAGTGTAAGTAGTTATGACATACATTAACATCAATAAATGCAACAGATGTTGATGAATAAAGTAGAGGTTAGGTAAGATTCGTCAGAAAACAGGACAAGTGTTTCCTGGCGTGGGTCTTAGTCATATGATGACCCGCAGCCGGAGCTGTTAGTCAGGTGACCGAAGCCTTTCGCTGGCTCACCCGTCCACCTCTTTAAAAATTTAGGTTATAATTATAACCTATATATTGTAATAAAAAAAAAGATAAACTGTATTTTGATGAGTGAAGAGAAAACAAGGTTTACAGTCCAGTGTTACGTAATATATTAAATAATATTTTTCATACTGCTTTTCTCTTCCTCTCGTCAACATGCATCTGTAATCAACGCTGGTATCATTATCCATGTAAGAGGACGTAAGAAAATGAGTGTCATCGTTAGCGGAGTTCAAGCAACAAAATATGGACGTCATATCAATTTCTATTCAAAATATCATCAAACAGACGACATTCTCCATATCTTTGTGTTGACGTAACCTTCGGTAAATTCTTTATAACACAACTCAGTAAGATATGTAAATGTGCAGTGTAAACACTATCACGGTATGAGATGATATCTCATATATACTTATTTCTCAAAAGATGAAAAATATTGTCAGTAAGAAGACATTGCAAGATCTCTAATAGAACCTTGACCTGTTTGCTTAAAAAATTATACATGTATAAGAGATATACTCTGAAAACAAAGAGTCTGAATTCACAGAAATTCATTATGATTAAACGAATTTAAACAAAACCACCTTGAAAGAGATGTTATAGTTACCATATAGTTTATACACCAATATAGTTAGATTGAATCCTTTACTGGCGACTTTTCGCCCAAGCACTTGTTTTTACTAAGTCACATATTCATTCGTTTATTCACCTACACGTGTGGTGTCTCCTTATCATCGTGTCTGTATCTCATACTATTAACCTCTCAGTAGTTCATCCTCTCTACTCCTGGTTCACACAGGGATGATTACTGAATCAAAGCTTTTTGTAATTCGCTGAAACCCAAATATCTTTTTATTCTGGTTACTTAACATGTTCTCTCAAATTTTCCAGTGGTGGGTTTAGGAATTTAGCTCTCCAGGTTTATGTCATCCATGTGAGGTTTCACTTTTCCCAGCTTTACCATGATTGATATCACCTAGGATGAGGGCATTGCCCCAGTACTGTTTGCTATTTATGATATTCTGCTATGATTTACTTGTGTTTTCCAGTCTAGGTCTTCTGATGTTTGGTGGTAAATTGTATGTTGATGCGATTAAAATCATATTTCCTATGTAAAATTTTACTTAAATACCTTTCGAAATATTATGTGATGTGTAGTCTGACAATTTTGCATACTTTGGGACAAATATTTCCTCAAAGTGTGTATTCATCTGTGTCTGTGAGAGTTAAGCCCTAGGTATTGGGCCCAGATTTCGTACTTAATAACCTAGTGTGACTTACTCCATGCTCATTTGGGAGCTACCATATATCTTTTAAATCCATGTATTGAGCCAGTCTTCACCACAGCTTCCTAATGCATTCCAATTAGTAATATCCCCTCATACAAAAGAGAAGAGGTGGAGGCTGGAGACAGTAACTTGTTCACTACCCTCACACAAGAGGCGGAGGCTGGAGACAGTAACTTGTTCACTGCCCTCACACAAGAAGCGGAGGCTGGAGACAGTAACTTGTTCACTACCCTCATACAAGAAGCAGAGGCTGGAGACAGTAACTTGTTCACTACCCTCACACAAGAGGCGGAGGCTGGAGACAGTAACTTGTTCACTGCCCTCATACAGAAGAGGAGAGGCGGAGGCTGGAGACGGTAACTCAGACACTGTGACAGCTGGAGCACGCGAGAGCACAAAAACACACACGACAGCTGGACATGTTTGGCAAATTATCACCATTTAAGAGCACCAGCACAATGCGGAATTTGCCAATATAATTTTTCGATTCTTTAGCGTGTCTTCCACGCGCACGTTTTTAAGTTTCAATTAAAATATCTGGAATTTAGAATCAATGTGAACATTCTAATAGATTTTAATAAACTTCTCAACCGGGTATTTAATATTATTTTTTTTTAATATTTTCATACACAGAAAAATAAGTTTGCATCTGAATTTTTTTCACATGTTATAATTTACTTAAATAAACTTAAAGTCCATTTTTTCTTTGCATTTCTAAAAACTATGTTCCAAATTTCCATTTTTTTCTTTGTCCATCGTGCGTCAAGAAAGTCATGAGGTGTTCAGAAAAAGACTTAGGGAAAAGATTTACGTAGGAATGTGGCCGGTTAAGACCCTATCAGAAAATTAACCGCCATAACTTAGGGGAAAAAATGCGTGTGTGGGGGGAAAAAAATGTGAGGTGATGGTGGTGGTGACAGTGACTGTAGTGTTAGTACCACTGGTCACCCACTGCAACAACAACTGCCACTACTACTGCCACTACCACCACTACTGCTATCACTACTACAACTACCACTACTATCACCACTACTACTATCACCACTAACGCCAC
This sequence comes from Cherax destructor, assembly GCA_009830355.1. Lineage (NCBI taxonomy): Eukaryota > Metazoa > Arthropoda > Malacostraca > Decapoda > Parastacidae > Cherax > Cherax destructor. The sequence goes on from WNWK01000049.1 coordinate 823,053, forward strand.
TAACACTACCACTCCCACACTACTACCACCACTACTACACTACTGCCACTACTACTAAAACTACTACCACTGCAATCACTACCACTGCCACCACTGCCACCACTGCCATCACTACTACCACTGCCACCACCACTACTACTACCACTATAATCACCACTACCACCACCACTACTACCACCACCAATACCACCACCACTATCACAGCTACTATCTTCTCTCTGCTTCATACTTTTCAAGTTTTCTCTCAGCCTCCTCAGACTTTCTGTACCGCCTACATCCATCTGAACTTAAACAAAAAAATCCGGCATTATATGACTTACGGGTTTAGTGCTTTCTCATTAATGTATAAGGTAAACAAGGGCAGCAGTGAAAGCACTTGCCTTAAATCTCATTCAGTATAATTAGCAGTGGTGGTGGTGGTGGCTGTCGTCACCTTAGTGGTAATGGTCGTAGTGGTGATAGTCGTAGTGGTGATGGTAGTAACGATAGTCGTACTGGTGATGGTCGTATTGGTGATGCTACTAGTGATGGTCGTATTGGTGATGCTACTAGTGATGATCGTACTGGGGATGTTAGTAGTGATGGTCGTACTGGGGATGTTAGTAGTGATGGTCGTACTGGTGATGTTAGTAGTGATGGTCGTACTGGTGATGTTAGTGATGATCGTACTGGTGATGTTAGTGATGATCGTACTGGTGATGTTAGTAGTGTTGGTCGTAGTGGTGATGTTAGTAGTGATGGTCGTACTGGTGATGTTAGTAGTGATGGTAGTACTGGTGATGTTAGTAGTGATGGTCGTACTGGTGATGTTAGTAGTGATGGTAGTACTGGTGATGTTAGTAGTGTTGGTCGTAGTGGTGATGGTCAGCGCTGTATATACTGATAAGATTTACAAGCCATTAACTCTCTTATCCTCTCTCTACTACCACGTCCCCTTCCTCACCCCATTCACCTCATCGCCCCTTCCCTTCCATTCCCCCTACCACATCTATCTCTACCCTCCGGCTCGCCCTCCCTCCCTCTCCTCAACAATGGCAGTCATCACTCCCATTTTCGACTACTGTGAATCATTAATTTTCAACTAACGTCTGACCCTGTCAGTCAAAACTGGCAACGGATTCCCTGATAAAATGTTCAGATTTTACCAGGACCCCAATAGCCTATGTTCACTCGCCTCAGACGGCGAGGGTCCGGGTTCGATTCCCGGCGAGGGTAGAAACATTAGGGGGTGTTTCCTTACGCTGGTTGTCTATGTTTACCCATCAGTAAAATGGGTACCTGGGTGTTAGTCGACTGATGTGGGTCGCATCCTGGGACAAAACTGACCTAATTTGCCCGAAATGCTCTGCATAACAAGCGGCTTTCTATATAGTAGTATGTCATTGATGTCAGCTATGGTCTGTATACCTTGTACATGTACTTGTAGAAATAAAGATATATGTCAAGATATCTTATTAATGAAAATAACAGTCATATTAAGCAAGTATCCTAAATTTGCTTGAGAGAGATAAGTCAACGGTAGATATAAATCCAAATGTATTTTTGTTAACCTTTTCGGGGTCTAGTTCTTAGGCCTTTTGTGTATCCATATGCTCTTGCGCTGCCCTCCATGGGATGGATATGGGGTGCACAATAAACTACCCATTGAGGTGGCAAAATATATCTAAAATCCCCAACAGAAATAAGTCACTTTGAGTTTTTATCGGATTACCCTTGGTAACTGACACGTTACCTTTGGTAACGTGTCAGTTACCAAGTCCGTTCTGAAGGGTCAGCGCCCCCCGGGCCAGGTCCATTAGTTTTTACCTGAAGGAAGGTAGCTTCATCTCTATGGATCAAGAGCCCTTCACCAGCATCAAGACACGCCATTTTCCACCCCACCCCCGTGAAGGGAGGGTAGTGAGAGGCTGATAGGATACACGAGGCAGTAGGCCTACGCGGGGTTAAGAAACAGGACAATTTGTCAACTGTCGTGACCTTGGTAAGCCTGTCTTCTGCTAGTTCTCTCTCTCTCTCTCTCTCTCTCTCTCTCTCTCTCTCTCTCTCTCTCTCTCTCTCTCTCTCTCTCTCTCTCTCTCTCTCTCATTCTCTCTCTTTAATAACTCCTCACCTTTCCTCCACGTTATTATTTTTATTTTGACATTTAGAGGAAAGCGGTCAACCCGTAGGGGTCACGCTATAATGATTTTCAAACATTTGAGTTACCTAGTTGTTTTAATTTTCTAGGCTATAATCATGACTGATTTCTATTGTATCTTAATTGTATCTTACTGCTAGGTTTAGGTTTTAAATAATAAGATATTACCATTACCCCAATAGAAATAAGTCATTGATTTTTGGGGGGTTATTCTAGGTAATTTACACACATATATTAGGTATGATAATATTGCACTTTTGTGAATCTGTACCTAAATAAACTTCCTAACAGCACCTGGGGAAATGGAAGGCACCGAGGTTCGATTCAAGCAAGGAGAGGATAAGTTCGATTCCTTTCCTGTTTACCTGGAGTCGCTTCCGGAGATCACCTCTCCCGCGGGCCGGTTCCAGACTAGGCCTACTGAAACCTTACGTGATGAGCTCCTCACCAGCATCAAGGAACCTCTCATGAGGGGGTTCAAACCATGCTGGAGGTTCACACCGTGCTGGAGGTTCACACCGTGCTGGAGGTTCACACCGTGCTGGAGGTTCACACCGTGCTGGAGGTTCACACCGTGCTGGAGGCTGGGTATACCTGCTGTAAAATACACCAAGCTTCGACACTTGTTGAAACACACTTAGCCTATTGTGTATATGTGGGTTTTTGTTATTTACCTTTTCTCAAAGGTACTTATCGATAGACACCTAGTCTATTGTGTATGTGTGTACATATTTGTTACCGTTTCCCAAAGGCACTTTTCGATAGACACCTGGCTTGTCGTTAGATATTTCGATTACATTGTGTGTATGTTAGTTAGTTACCATTTTGTCCTAGGCACATGTCGATTAGACACTAGGCCTGTTGTATGTATGTGTATGTATGTATGTGTGTGTGTAACGAAACACTTCGAAATGTTTCGGCCCCACCGGGAATTGAACCCGGGCCCTCCGTGCGTGAAACAAGAGCGCTAGCCGCCATCAGTTTTGGTCTAGGAATGTTCTGATGCAACTACTAGAGAATACTTCCTCAGAGTCTCCCCTGTCTGTGTTGACAGTAACAAGACAAACCATCACAGGAGTGACAGAGGAGACAGAAGGAGCTACAAGCATTTAATGAACTTGAAATAAATCCAAAATACTTCCCATATGCCAAATCCAGGGTAAAAATCACATCCAGTATTAAGCCCATTGTTTAAACAAGATGGAACTTACACTGATGACAGCAAAAAAATGAGTGAAATACTGAATTTTCAATGACTCATTGTTTAATAGGTTGGATAAATACATGAGTGGGTGTGGAGTTGGACCTGACTAACTTGTGCTACTAGGTCAGATGCCGTGCTCCTCTCTTAAGTGAATGTGACTGACCTGACTAGGTTAAGGCATTGGCTTAAGTCGGTGGGAGAATTGGACCTGCCTCGCATGGGCCAGTAGGCCTGCTGCAGTGTTCATTCTTTCTTATGTTTTTTATGTTCTAAACAAGATTCAAAGCTCGTCAGTATCTTCAAAATTTCTGACATAATCCCAACACCAGTGGACTTCGATAAAGCTATTGACAATATGCACATGCACTCTGCGCCAGGTCGTGACTCAAGGGACTCCACGTTCATCAAGAACTGCAATAAACTCCTATCACATGTCTTAAATATTCTATGGATGAGGAGCCTAGACACAGGGGTCATCCCGTGGTCATTAAAAACAACAGATATAGCCCCACTCCACAAAGGTGGCAGTAAAGCAATAGCAAAGAATTACAGACCGATAGCACTAATGAGGCCTGGTCACAGACCGGGCCGCGGGGGCTTTGACCCCCGGAACTCTCTCCAGGTAAACTAACGTCCTACATTATAGAAATCATTGAAAGGATTCTAAGAAGCAAGATCGCCAGCCACTTGGATTCAAAACATCTGCACAACCCAAGACAACATGGGTTTAGAGCAGCTTGCTCCTGCCTCTCCAACTACGGGACCAATATGGCATAGTCTCGGATGGACTGGAGGACAAACAAAATGCAGAATTAGTAGAGTGATGGAAAGGTATAAATTTTTTTACCGATACCCGATTTTTGGCCGATACCGATACTTTCCCCATTTTTCATTTTTTAAATTATAATGACTATGTTCAGTATATAAGGAAAAACTTATTGCACAATGGATATTAAATAACACAGGAGGTTAAATATTAAATAACTTAATTTATCTAAGATGATAATGTTAATTACTCATTACTTGACCTGTTGTGTTAGTTACTGTGTGAAAAGCACTTGTCAATAGTGTGTGCGTGTGTGTATGTTTGTGTACTCTCCTGTGTGTGTGTGTGTGTGTGTGTGTGTGTGTGTGTGTGTGTGTGTGTGTGTGTGTGAGAGAGTTACTCACAATCGTGAGGTAAAATGTTAATGTTGATATTTTTAAGCGCATATAATATTTATATTTATACCGCAAAAATGGCCGATGTCGATATTGACACCGATACTATGGTACATCCCTAGTATACACAGATTCTGCAAAAGCCTTCGAAAAATGAGATCTTGGTGTAACGATGAAAAAAATGTATGGAAAAAGAAATAACAGGATATTGGGCTGATGAATTTGAACTACTATACTACTACTACTACTACAACTATTACCACTACTTCCACCACTACTACTATTATTACTTCTACTACTACTATCACTACTACTACTATTACTACTACTACTATTATTACTACTAATACTAATATTACTATTACCACTACTGCTGGTACCACTACCTTTACTACTGCTTCTGCTAATACTACAACTACTACCACTACTACTACTGCTTCTGCTTATAATAATAATAATAATAATTATTATTATTATTATTATTATTATTATTATTATTATTATTATTATTGTCATTATTATTATTATTATTATTATTATTATTATTATTATTATTATTATTATTATTATTATTATTATTATTATTATTATTATTATTATTATAGTAATAATCAGGAGAGAGAAGTATCTGTTATCCAGGTATAAATTCTTCTTTAAGATGTAAGATCTTAATACCAGTTATATATATATAAGGAGTTAACACAACAGAACACCTCTGTGGGTTGATTACTGACTCCGCCTCATTCACCAAGGTTTTTTTTCCTTCTCCTTCACCTTAATATCTGTAATATTTACCGTTATCTCTCGTCATCTCCCCTTTCCTCTCTCTCATTCCCCAGGACTTTGTTATCTCCTGCAGCGATCACAGAGCCGATATGTAATTACCGGATATTACAAGCTGCAGGAATGTCCTACCACCCCGTTTTCACTGCTCCCTCCTTACCCCCAAGTGTTGAAGTTAATTGAAGGAAAGACTCAAGTGTCAAGCCAGCTTTTATCATGAGAACGTTTCGCCCTGTGTAGCGACATTTCCCAACGTGTGGTCAGTACGTTGCTGTACCCTGTTGAAATTTTCCAGCTAAGGTAGATCAATTGGGTAATATTGAAACAATGGATTTAGTTTTGCCACCGAGGTGGCTAGTTTATACCCATCTTGTGGAGGCTAGCGATAGAGTATATGGGCACACAAAAGGGCAAGGCACTTGGCCCCCTCCCCCCCAAAAAAAAAAAATTAACAAGAGTATATCTGGAAATATCTATTGCAAGAACGTTTAGTATTTTTTTTTCTAAAAGTCCACGAAATAAGACAAGTATATTCATCTATTTTACAAAACGGATGATTTTCTAGCTGACTTATCCTACCGAAGTCAACCACTGGATACCTTCCAAGCATCTTGCCTATATCTGCCTTGTAAATTAAAATTGTTCAGCTCATTTGAGCAAGACATTGCTGCCTCTGGAGCTTATGTAGAGCTTTGTAAACAAGTGAATGGAGGTTACGACAATGAGAATAGACAAATACTAATAAAGTGAGAATTTTAATTATTACTGATGGTGTCTAGGCCCGAAAAGGATTTGCAGGAGAATATGTGGAGTTATATCTATAGTTGACTTATCTGTTGCAAGCAAATTTAGGAAAGTTGCTTAATATGTCTGGTATTTTCTTTTCTTTGAGATATCTTGACATATCACATAGGTTATTATATTATCTATCTCTAAAGCCTTCAGTAAGTGGACAGTTAAGGACATAGTGTTGAAGATAGTGACCATAGGGCTGACCACATTGTTTTGATTAGATCATCATCTTGTGTCTTCGAAACCGGCAGAAGTTCTTGTAAACAAGCCTAAGCCTGGCTACTACAGCATCAGTTAACCTGTTCACAATGTAAAAAGTTATTAGGCATACTTTAGATAGGCCAAACTTAATTAGAGTATACTGTACTAGCTGAACTTGTTAGTGTAGTATAAGTTCATTAAACAGTATCAACTCCAGGCCCTGTTAATAATGTGTCCATTCTCGTAAATGCCTTAAATATATACTGTGCTGGTGGATGAGGGGAACAAACTGCATCTCTAAAACATGATTCTGGCGACTTTAAGGGTGGGCCAGACACAGGAATACATAAGGCAAAGCCTGGTCATTATTTTGGTGGATAAATGCAACATCTTGTGCGACGGTGGTGTTGCATATGTGTAGGGAACGTCAAAACTGCTTGAAGTATTGATTAAACTTACAGTTGATGTGGTGATACAGTTGATGTGGTGATACAGTTGATGTGGTGATACAGTTGGCTGAACAGTCAGGTGCTTGGTAGCACTTACAGATTAGCCTGGCAACCCCTTGTGTACCAGCATAATTCTAACTTGACGTAGCTACTAACACTGTTTGTGCAGAGCTTAACTACAAGATTTGCGTGGCACTAATTCGGTTTAAATCATCTAGATTGCCCGTCGGCCTGAAATTTCACAAGTACACTAAATATAAAAAAAATACTACTATATTAATCGGATCATTAATCCGGAGGATGCGAATTGCAACAATCGGCTAACACCCAGGTACCTATTTACTGCCATGAGAACAGGAAGGCAACAGGTGTATGGGATCGAAGCCCAGTCCTTGCCAGACCTTTATTAATGCCACCTGGCATTAAAACAGATTAAGTTGTCAGAAATTATTGTTTATATATATCCTAGAAACACCTCGGTGTATATGCAGGAATGCTGACACTGGCACATGTACACATATCCACACCTCTCAGCGCACACACACATATACACAATAATACGTGTATATAATGAGGAAGCATCGCCGGTGTACACTGTATGGGCACGAGTTACTGAACCACACATGTAGGTACACCACTGCCCAACAAAGGATAACTGTACACAGAGACTCTTGTTGCACAAGGAGCAGCAACGGCAGGATTCCCACAGAATTCAGAATCCACTGTGGCTTGTTGTTCCTTTGCAGGGCTTAGAGAGAATGAGTTATTTATTTAGTCTTTCCAGATTCACTACAGCTGGGAGGGGAGGAAAAATATAGGGGTCGCTTAGGTAAGGTTTGTCAGGAAACAGGACAACTTTTTCCTGACGCTTCTGGTCATCTGACGGAGGCCTTCCGCTGGCTTACCGTCCACCTCTTTAAAAATTTTGGTTGTGATTATAACCATTCGGTCGCTGCGGGTTGGTGCCTTATATACGGACGTTTTGCTGTCTTAGGTACCTCCAATCTCCCTCAACACTCCCCCAATCCCAGATGTTTATAGAACCCCTCACCCCTCTCTCCACATCATCCACTAATAACACCATTTCCTCTAATAATTCTAACGTTCGTCATTAAAACATCTTCGTACATAAACCATTAATTTAATGTCCATAATTATTTTTAGCATTGTGCTAATTTTTCTTTCGTAACGTGCCAGACGTCCATTAACTTTCTATTTTATCATCATCGTTACGCATCTTCAGTTCACGTTTTAAGGACTCAATAAATCATGTCACGAGTGAAATATTATAAAATTTTGGATGGAGGTAATAGTTTTTTTTTCCAGACGTTTAACATTTTGCTTTAATTTGCTTTCCCGCCTATAAAACCATACATATTAATTACCTAAGAAGCTATTTTTGTATTTTATCTTCCCATGATTCTCCCACCCAGCTCTGCCTTCCCTCTCACCCCCTCCCCTTAATCTAGTGGTGATAATACTGATCCCAAATCCCCACCCTTTACAACCCTCCAACCTTTATATGTGTGTGGGTGTGGGTGTGTATATGCATATATGTGTATCTGTGTACATATGTGTGTGTGGTTGGAAATCTTATCCCCGCTCTGATATGGTGGAGATATCTTTGTAAAAATTCCGTTTCTCCTGTGTATGGGATAGGCTATCCTGAGATGGTAATTCCCAGGTTATAGTAACTCCAGCTGTGCTGGAAGGTAACCTTTGAAACTGCCGTAGCTGATGAACTCTTACTGGAATACTTGACGACATCGCTGTAACATTTCTGCCCATCGTTCAGAGTACTTATGACCGCCATCTATGCAACACTAGCACCCCTGCAACACTCCGACGCATGCAACACTCCCAGCCATCCTTCAGATTGCAAGCACTATGTCCCAGCTCGACGACTCAAGCATCAACATAAAGTGATTGTCACAACTTTTCTTTATTAAAGAGTAAAACAGGAAAGAATTTTTTTTCTTTTTTTCTTTAGCTCAATATTTTCTTAACGGGAAAATAATCAATGCATTAAAGAAAAAAAATCATTGTTTTAATTTATTCTTATTGTTTATGGACTTGTATATTGTTATATTTATTATTAATATACATATGCTTTGTTTACATACCAGCATAAATTACTGATAGTTTATATACCTATGCATTTTATGAATCAGCAAATTTATATACCTACACATTGTTTAGATACCTAGAATTTCTTTTACATACACATTGTTTATATAACTACACTGTTTGTATATCTGTACATTTATATAGCTCCACGTTGTTTACATAATGCACACGGTGCGTCCTTCTAAACGCTCACAGCAACTACAAAGTCAACTCAGTGTGATGAGAAGACAAGTGTCTCTTCGTTTATTCACAAGCTCAGCGATATTAGTTTGTCTTCTCTTGCTGGAGTTCACAAGAAAAACACGGCTTACTTTTTGTGTGTGTTAGTGCTGCTGTTCACTTGTTCTGTCGCCAGCCTGTTCAGACCCTGTTTATTTGTCGGTGATGGATAGAGAGTTGTGGTGGATCAGCTGAGCGAAACGTTGTCTCGTCTAGTTGTGGTTTGCAGGAGTCTGGTTACAGCTCCTGGAACTGTCTCTTTATTTATACACGTATTAAAAAATACCAGGCTAGATGTCTGTTGAAAAGATTCCTTGACAAATGGCAGCTAACTTGTTTTCAATAGCTTTTACTGGTTCCTGGCCTCTGGGGCCCGATCATATCTACTCTTGAAACTGCGTACACAGTTCGCCTCCACCACCTTTTCATCCAATTCCTTTCAGCCATTACCCTGAGACTGGATCATTTGTTCTCACTAGACGTCTAGCATGTTTCTCTGGTGATGTTGTAGTGGTGCAGAGCTTCGAGAGTCTAGCTGGCTTCCTGGGAGGCTGCCTTAGTCTCGGGTTCGAGTCTCGGTCAGGCGCAGTATTGTTTTGTGTGTGTGTGTGTGTGTGTGTGTGTGTGTGTGTGTGTGTGTGTGTGTGTGTATGTAATAATCGCGAACAAGCGATACAAGATGCAAAACAACCACAAGGGGAGTTGAATGACAGCTCTGAATTTGGTAGCATTGGACTTAATCCTCCATTTTTTGCTCCCAGAAGGCTTAGCCTGTCAACCTCTTCTTGTGTTCTAAGGCTTTCATGTTGCAATCAGCGCATCATCAGGAGCTTGCAATGTTGCATAAATCAGTAGGAAGTCCAAGCATATTTGAACAGGGAAACGTTCTAGCTAAAATGTTCAAGGAAACTTTCTAGCTCGTTCTAGAACTCGCTAGAACGTTTCCCTGAACAAATCTGCTTAGACTTCTTACTCATTTCTGCAACATTGCAAGCTCCTGATGATATGTTGATTGCAACACGAAAGGCCTAGAGCTATCATTCAACTTTCCCTGTGTTTTACACACACACACACACACACACACACACACACACACACACACACACACACACACACAACACAATATATATATATATATATATATATATATATATATTGAAAAGGCATAAAAATGATAAAATGAATGAACCAATGTTTATAAAATACCATAGACAAGAAGCGTCAAATTTCTGACAAGTATACTGTGTAAAGTATTATATAAAATAATAAGAAATAAAACTTGTATAACACTTCGTGAAAAATGAACTTTCTCGGAGACTGGAAGAGAAAATGAGAACTTACGCCACAAGAATGGGAACAACTTATTAGTGGGTTAAAATACATTTACACCTCACCTATAGCTTGAAAAGTTATCAGTGAAATACCTAGAGAAATGAATGGTAATGCCGCTCATTTGTCTCCTCTTGAAGAGCCAACAACTTCATAGATAACTGGAGCAGAACATCTAGTAATCTGTACGAACTAGATATCTGTAGACAACAAGAGAGCTTCACCCCTCCGTGGAAGCTGAGTTAATTTAATATCACATATCTGACAGCCTCTGGCAAGAAGCTCATCACTAGTAATCCCTCCATTTAATCACTTACAAGAGTAACTGCTCATGAAGAAATTTCTCACTTATCTGTTAACAATAATATATCACAAATTATATATAGTGATGGATGTTAGCAGGAGTCTACTGTCAGGGCTGCAGCTGCTCTTGTTGCCACCACTCTTGATGAGAACTATAGCAGCTATGATGAGTTAAGCGTAAGAATTAACGGCTGGGCGTCTTCACTGCAAACTGAATTGTTTGTCATCTAAATGACACTAAACTTATGACATTAAGCTTGATTCTGATTATTGCCGATTATATGTCATCACTGAAGTTACTTGACTCACGTAATGACTAACAACATGCTCATTGGAACAGCCTGATATGGATACTAAAATATCAGAGAGAAGATAAATTAATATCCAGTTCTTATTGGTTCTATCATATATTGAAATACTCCTTCATGATAAGGTTAATAAATTAACTTAAGAAAGTACCATAAATGAAAAGGTAGAATATAACTTGGTTATAATCTGTGTCTAGCGTTATGAATAATGTTAAGAGAGAAGTAAATAATGAAAGAAAGCAGTAAACAATGAAAGTGAAAGTCAAATTAATGGAGTTAGAAACCTGAGCTGATGTGTAACTTCCTACGATAACATGAGAGTAGATAATCATGTCAAAGGAGCAACTTTCATTATTAACAGACTGACTGATAGTGGAGTAGTCAGGCTTAGGCTAGGATGCCAATGTAGCTTTTCAGACGGTAAATCCTACTGTACAAGCCATGTAGATGAATGGTTCAAAGAACCGACAAGTTGTTAAATTAGACACATATGCAACACTTGGGTATCTTTATTGAGGAAAACGTTTCGCCACACAGTGGCTTCATCAGTCCAATACAAAGTATTGGGATCTTAATACAAACGAATTCTTCAACACTTGTCCAACCTTTGGACGAAGACCTACTTCGACTAGTGGAAGGTACCACTATGACCCCGCCTCCTGCTGCTTCACCTCACCTGACTACAGTATATAAGCAACTTCTATTGCCCTATGCTGTACTTGCTTCAAGATTGATGGACTGAACAAATCGACTCCAGGCCGAGGGACTGATTACCTGAAACTCCTCCTCTCCTTTCAACTTTCTACTTTGTATTGGACTGATGAAGCCACTGTGTGGCGAAACGTTTTCCTCAATAAAGATACCCAAGTGTTGCATATGTGTCTAATTTGTACAAGCCATGTAGAATTCTATAAGACAGGGGTTCTCAACCCGCAGTGGATTGCCCAATGTGACCCCATACCCCCTTCACTAGACTGTCGAAATCACCATCATCACCACCACCAGTGCTATTAGGTACCAACATGACATCAAAAGATGTCAAAAGTTTGGTTTTACTTTAAATATGGATAGCCAGCAACCAGCAACACTACATTATTTAGTTCCCATACCCTATTATTTAGTTCCCATACACCATTATTTAGTTCCAATACCCCCATTATTTAGTTACCATACCTCCATTATTTAATTCCCATACTCCATTATTTAGCTCCCATACCCCATTATTTAGTTCCCATACCCTATTATTTAGTTCCCTTACCCCCATTATTTAGTTCTCATACCCCCATTATTTAGTTCCCATACCCATTATTTAGTTCCCATACCCCCATTATTTAGTTACCATACCTCCATTATTTAATTCCCTTACCCCCATTATTTAGCTCCCATACCCCATTATTTAGTTCCCATACCCTATTATTTAGTTACCTTACCCCCATTATTTAGTTCCCATACCAAATTATTTAGTTCTCATACCCATTATTTAGTTCCCATACCCATTATTTAGTACCCATACCAATTATTTAGCTCCCATACCCCCATTATTTAGTTACCATACCTCCATTATTTAATTCCCATACCCCATTATTTAGCTCCCATACCCCATTATTTAGTTCCCATACCCTATTATTTAGTTCCCTTACCCCCATTATTTAGTTCCCATACCCCCAAGGAGTATCGATACCCCCCCGGATAAGAACCCCTGGTACAAGAGGTTGGCGGAGATCACACCAGTATGTGGAGTACATATACCATCCCACTCTCACACCAGGAGTGATACGCATACAGATCTGAACACTTCCAGCTGCCGCCTCATCAGCTGTAGACATAACGAAATAAAAACATGCTACGAACAAGGTTTTTTTTCCCCTTTCAGTACTGACGGCAGTACGCCTTTGTATCTTCGCTGCCTTCACGACACTGAACAAGCAATTACTCATGAGTTTGTACCCAGTATACATAATATTACTCAGACCAGTTTGGTGTATTCACCTAGTCAAATAAATGAAGTCTGGACAAATGCATAGATCCGTTACCATACTGATCCCGGTGATAAAATACATGATAAAGGTAGACACAAGGAAGACAGAGACAGTGTACTGGAGATGAGAAAGATCACATTACATGATAAAGGTAGACACAAGGAAGACAGAGACAGTGTACTGGAGATGAGAAAGATCACATTACATGATAAAGGTAGACACAAGGAAGACAGAGACAGTGTACTGGAGATGAGAAAGATCACATTACAGACTCAAATTCGAACTAAATCTACAAATGCGTTATAAACACTTCGTGTAGAATTATTTTAATAAGATTTTGTGAAGATATTGACATTAGGAAGGCAGGTAGTGAAGGAAGACTACATACATAGTTATCCAATTAGTTATGACAGAACCCATGTTAAGAGGCGAGGCCCAAGAGCTTGAGGTGAACCCCTGCAAACGCAATGTGAAAGCCAACAAATGGAGGCAGATTTCATATATAGTTTCGCCATTAGAGAGGATCTGTATTAGGTTAACGTTAAGAGGCGGGACCCAAGAGCTTGAGGTCAACCCAAGCAAATGCAACAAGGTGAGTACACACACACACTGGTGGGAGTGTGGCTTCAAGAGCTTGAGGTCAACCCCACCAAATGCAACTAGGTAAGTACACACCCACATTGGTGGAAGTGTCTTGAAGCGCCGCCACCTCCCCCTCCCCAGCATTGACAGTGTAGGTGGTTTATCATTCTCCCGGAAGAGACGTGAGGCTGAGGGAGACTCCTCGCGTGTTATCCCTTCCATCACGGCCGTTCAATTTAGCGTCTTCCTTCTCCGCTCAATTCTCGGTTTACATTTTGAGAAAACTTTGGTGCTCTATCAGATCCAAATTTCCAAATCTATAGCCCGGCATCTGATAGAAGAGATACGGAGCGACATCAAACGCGGCTCCTCACCTCCCCTCCTCCTCCCCTCCAATTTACACTTATTCCCACTTCATCGCGGCAGAAACCATGAATTCGTCATTCTTTTGGAAAATCTTCCTTTAGAAAATTTCGATTGGCAATTTGGGCTACTCGCCGCTGTGGCCTTTTGATGCGGCCAGTCAGTTCCCCCCTCCACCCCCAACCCCCCATCACTAGTTTTTTCTTCTGCTTTCCGAGGTTCGTTTTTTAACTCCAATGGGAAAGGTTTTTTGAAGGTTTTGTATCCTGGCAGCTTTTCTCCTTGCTCATAGAGCAGTTGCTGGAGGACAAAGAGAAGGAGTCGTCCTACAAGAGAAAGTCTTTACAGACGTCTCGCTGTGGCTTTGGCCTTCTCTTCGTCCCAAACTCTTTGATGGTGATTTTTTTTTTCTGCATGCTCTGAATGGATTGCAGGAATCTTTCGCCTTGATATGTTGCTTACTCTGTCAGGGATTTATCGATGTTTCTCTCAGTTAGGTTTAATTTTTCCGTACAGTCCGGTTGAGCGTAACAACCCCAGTGACAGCTTCCTCAAAAGCCGGTGAAACCCTGTCGAAATTAAAGTCTTTTCTTTAAACTTGCCCATTAAGGGTAAAAAAAAGCGGTTCATGTGTGAAGGCATAGAGCGTGTTTGGGGCGTCGACTAGCAGAAACGGAATGCGTGATGAGGACGTAGCAGCAGTCTGGTTTACACAGCCCCTCTGAAAACTAGTCTTTATTTTGGAATGCATTCACAGCATTATTATTCCGTGTGTTTGAACAGCGTTACTTCCACTTATACGGACGACTCTTCATGTCTGGTGGATAAATGGCTCGGAGAACCGACAGGATGATGAGTTAGATACTTGTACAACACTCGGGTATTGTGGAAACGTTTCGGCAGCCAGTGGCTTCTTCGGTCCAGTGCAGAGGAAGGTGGAAGATGAGGAGGAGTTTGAGGTAATCAGTCCCTCAGCCTGGAGTCGATGTGATCAGTCCATCGACTGATTATCTTAAACTTCTCCTCATCTTCCACCTTCCTCTGCAATGGACTGAAGAAGCCACTGGCTGGCGAAACGTTTCCACAATGAAGAAACCCAAGTGTTGCACAAGTTTCTAATTCATCATGAATATATTGGAGAGGACACACCACTGTGTCCTTCATTCTCGACTTAGAAAATCTAGAAAAATAATATCATTATCTGATAGTTTGGTGTGAAATAAAAAAAATAAATGTAGGAAAGAATTCGTAAAGTGCAATTTGTCCCGACTCGCCCCTTTTTTTTATATCTCTCTCATAAAGGCTCCGACCCCATAAAAAGGGATTGAGAGAATCATATGGAGTTGACTGTGTGTATCTTTACATCTTGGGTTCTTTCATCTATGCGCCGCCCACTTGAGGTTCCCACAGCGTTGCCACATCATAACCACCATTCACAAACCTTCCTGCTGGGGGAGACGATACTTTTTTTGTTGTTGTTGTTAGGGATGTATTGAGGTGAGAGTACCTGCAGCTATGTCAACACTGCACTATAACACGCAGGTATGTAAACAAAAGCGTAAATCACAAGGGGTAGAATTTGTTTTTATTTTGGAATTTATAAAGAGGGGCACTTTTTTTGTAAGGGGGGGGGGGAATACATGTGCCAGAAGGTGGTAACACTGAGACATATATGAAGTGCATGCGAGTTGCCCAGCTCAACACCGAAGTAACCATCCCACCCACCCAATAAAAGGCCAAACAAAGACCCACCCACCCAGTAACCCGACCACAAACCCACCCAGTAACCCACCCACCCACCCACCCCAACCCAGAGAAAAGTCCCCCCGCTCCCCGCTCATTGAAAAGAAATCTTTTGCTGTTGGTAACAGCTGACTAGAAAATAAAGATGTGTTCTGGTCTCCTTTGCTCTTTCAATATATTGACGAGTAATTCAGAGGTTGAGTTTATAGGTGTAAGGAAGGAGGAGAAGAGGGGATGTGCAAGGGGGAGGAGGGAGGGAGGGAGAGGGGAAAAGAGGGGTATAAGAGGCGGAGGGGGAGGGTTGTCTTTGATTTTGTGCAGCGGGGGGAAAAGGGGGGTCAAAATAGAGGGATCATGAAAGAAAGAAATCATGAAGGGATAGGATCAGGTAGGGAGGGGACCATGAAGGGAGGGGATCAAAAAAGGGAAGGGAAATGATCAGGCAGAGAGGGGGGTTGGGTCAGGAAGAGAGGGGATCAGGAAAGAAGGAAATCAAGAAGGGAGGGAATGAGGAAGGGAGAGAATGAAGAAGGGAAGGGATTAGGGAGGGAGGGGGTCAGAAAAGGAGGAAATCAAGAAGGGAGGGGATCAAGATAGGATGGCATCAGGAAAAGAGGGGATCTAGAAGAAAAGGGATCAGTAAGGGAGAGGATCATGAAGGAAGGGTATCCGGGAGGGAGTGAATCAGTAAGAAAATGGATCATTAAGGGAGGGGATCAGGAAGGGAGAGTAAAAAGAAGGAAGGGTATCAGGAAGGAACGATTTCAGAAAAGGAGAGGAGAGGATCAATAAGGAAAGGGATCAGGAAGAGAGGGAGATAAGAAACGAAGAAGAGAGATGGGGGAAGAAGATATGGCATAATAAAAGAAGTGAAGAAATAGAATAAGAGAGGGGGAAAAGGGTGACTGAAGGATGGAGGAAGGGAACAGTGGGAAGAAAAGGGCTGAGAAGGAGAGAGAAAGCGATGAAAGGAAAGGTGGAAAGGATGGAAAGAAAGGAGAGAGGGACTGAGGAAAAGAAAGGAAGGGTGAAAATAGAGGTGGGAAATAAAAGAGGGGAGAGGAAAAGAAAGGAGGAAGGGAGAAAAAGAAAGGAGGGAGGGATGGAAATAAAGGAAGGGAGATGAAAAGAAAGAGAAAAGGGGAAAAAGTCATTATGAAATGGAAGAGACAGCATTAAAGTTTTTTTTTTTCCAATATTCTGATAACAGTCACATGTACACTGACTAGTGTGCATGATAACCAGTCACGTGTACACTGACTAGTGTGCATGATAACAGTCACATGTACACTGACTAGTGTGTATAACCAGTCACATGTACACTGACTAGTGTGCATGATAACCAGTCACATGTACACTGACTAGTGTGCATGATAACCAGTCACGTGTACACTGACTAGTGTGCATGATAACAGTCACATGTACACTGACTAGTGTGCATGATAACCAGTCACGTGTACACTGACTAGTGTGCATGATAACAGTCACATGTACACTGACTAGTGTGTATAACCAGTCACATGTACACTGACTAGTGTGCATGATAACCAGTCACATGTACACTGACTAGTGTGCATGATAACCAGTCACGTGTACACTGACTAGTGTGCATGATAACAGTCACATGTACACTGACTAGTGTGCATGATAACCAGTCACGTGTACACTGACTAGTGTGCATGATAACAGTCACATGTACACTGACTAGTGTGCATGATAACCAGTCACATGTACACTGACTAGTGTGCATGATAACCAGTCACATGTACACTGACTAGTGTGCATGATAACCAGTCACGTGTACACTGACTAGTGTGCATGATAACAGTCACATGTACACTGACTAGTGTGCATGATAACCAGTCACGTGTACACTGACTAGTGTGCATGATAACAGTCACATGTACACTGACTAGTGTGTATAACCAGTCACATGTACACTGACTAGTGTGCATGATAACCAGTCACATGTACACTGATTAGTGTGCATGATAACCAGTCACGTGTACACTGACTAGTGTGCATGATAACAGTCACATGTACACTGACTAGTGTGTATAACCAGTCACATGTACACTGACTAGTGTGCATGATAACCAGTCACATGTACACTGACTAGTGTGCATGATAATCAGTCACATGTACACTGACTAGTGTATATGATAACCAGTCACATATACACTAACTAGTGTGCATGATAACCAGTCACATGTACACTGACTAGTGTGCATGATAACCAGTCACATGTACACTGACTAGTGTGCATGATAACCAGTCACATGTACACTGACTAGTGTGCATGATAACCAGCCACATGTACACTGACTAGTGTGCATGATAACAGTCACATGTACACTGACTAGTGTGTATAATCAGTCACATGTACACTGACTAGTGTGCATGATAATCAGTCACATGTACACTGACTAGTGTGTATGATAACCAGTCACATGTACACTGACTAGTGTGCATGATAATCAGTCACATTTACACTGACTAGTGTGTATGATAACCAGTCACATGTACACTGACTAGAGTGCATGATAACTAGTCACATGTACACTGACTAGTGTTCATGATAACCAGTCACATGTACACTGACTAGTGTGCATGATAACCAGTCACATGTACACTGACTAGTGTGCATGATAACCAGTCACATGTACACTGACTAGAGTGCATGATAACCAGTCACATGTACACTGACTAGAGTGCATGATAACTAGTCACATGTACACTGACTAGTGTTCATGATAACCAGTCACATGTACACTGACTAGAGTGCATGATAACCAGTCACATGTACACTGACTAGAGTGCATGATAACTAGTCACATGTACACTGACTATGTTCATGATAACCAGTCACATGTACACTGACTAGTGTTCATGATAACCAGTCACATGTACACTAACAGTGATGTCAGCTAGGCCTGTATACCTTGTACATGTACCTGTAGTAAATAAAGATATTGTTATTATTATTATTATTATTATTATTATTATTATTATTATTATTATTATTATTATTATTATTATAGGATGATAGGTGCCCATTTCCACCACTCACAGCTTCAGGAATGATACATGTCAATCTACAACCACTCACAGCTACATTGATGATAATGTAGGTGCTAAATGAGACGAACATGAAAGTGAAGAGGAGAGAGAGAGAGAGAGAGAGAGAGAGAGAGGTATAGGAAAGACCATTAGGGTCACAACCGTACCTAATCACCGGGCTGATTACTGTAAGATTCTGCACAGAATCGTTAGAATCATTGAGGTCTGGTCAGGCTTGTTTTATCGCTGACTGGGGAGAGGAGAAGACGGATGATGTCTTCCCTTTCTCCTCCTCCTCCTCCTCTTGCTCCACCTCTGCTTGTTTATATCTCTCTTCTCACTCTCTTTGGTTTCTTTCTATTTGTCGTATTCCCCTGAACGTGAGTGTGTATGTGTATAAGAGAGAATACTCACACACACAGGGGCCAGGAACTATGAATCGACCCTACAACCACATATAGGCGAGAGCACACAGACACAGACACACTTACACATACACACACACGCCCGGTGACCTGGTGGCTAAAGCTCTCGCTTCACGCACGGAGGGCACGGGTTCAATTCCCGGCGGGGCGGAAACATTTCGAAGTGTTTCCTTACACACACAAACACACACACACACACACACACACACATATACAACAGGCCTAGTGTCGAATCGACATGTGCCTAGGACAAAATGGTAACTAACACACACACACAAAACCAACGTCTTCCAAGTTTACCAGAATCCCACCAGTAATTCCTCTATCTGTGCTCTTATCTGCCCCTGTGATTGTGACGGTAGTGGTTTGCGAAGAGCACTACCCTCCAGGATAGCTGAGGGCTCTGGGGGCACTGCCCTTCACCAGGGCGAATGCCTCTGGAGGGTAACGTACCCTTCCAACAAGGAAACCTCTTGTTCTTAATATTATCATTCTTTAAAAGGGTTCTTTCCGTTTCTTGTCCTCCGGAGGTGGGTGGGAAAGGTGGATGCGGCAAGGTGAAGGGGAGGCATGGAAGAGTGGGGAGGTAGGAGATGGGATGGTAAGGGATGGGTATGGTTATCTGCTTCCCGGAAATCGAACCCGGATCTTTTCGATTGCGAGCCCAACATTCAGTGGCAAACCTACTAAAGACGGAGCACGAAGCACACAAGGGCGAGGTACTGGTACTGCTGACCAACAAGCATTAAGATGTTTGAGGCTGAGAGGACCTATCACACCCACCCAGAGAGGCTATTTGCGTAAACTTTATGTTGTGAAGAATATATACCGCTACACGCGTATGCTCTGAGAACAGCAGTGTATGTAAGAAGAGGAGTATATATTGCGGTATATATATTCACTTAGAATTTACTTTCATCCTTATATTGGCAGTAGGAATCCTTTACTGGTGGTGTACAGGGGATGTACAGACTTAATGACCTCGTGTAACTGAGAGGCTTTATGCCTAACACTCGGAGTGTTGCACCCAACATTTCCTCTTGACCTGCCAAACAAGATCTCGGGATCACACGTTAACAGGATCAGCTGTATCTTTTTTGTAACGCTTGAAGCCTATCGACTACTAGAGGATGATTCTGGCTGCATTTTCCCTGGACACCACCAGTCAGGGATGGTTTAATCACTAAATTAGGGATTAATGTAAACTTTCAGAGTGTAAACTTTCGGATTTTATGGTCGGCTGATTTACTGCCTTCAACCACTGATGATTGTCTCTACTTGTGAAAACTGGTATATATTAGTGTTTTTGTAACTGGAAATTACGTTTGGAAGATTTTAAGTGATGAGAGAAAGAGAGAGAGAGAGAGAAAGAGACAGGCAGACATACATACAAACAGACACAAGCGCACGCACACGAACAATAACATCCACCCAACCCACACGCAACCACCCACCCACAAACCCACACACAACCACCCACCCACAAACCCACACACAACCACCCACCCACACACACACATATATCTACCAATCTACCCCACCACCAAACACACACACACACTGAAGCATTATTAAGTGTTCCACTGCTCATAACTGTCAACTGTGTATCTCCAGTCCTCTGTCTTCCACTGAAAGACCCACTTAACTTAATGTTGGCTTGTTTCCACGAACTTAATGTAAATAATGTTGAAATAAATGTTTCTTGTTAGTTTCAAGACGTCTATTTTATGTTAGATCTGTTTGAATCTCTGTAATATATATTTGTATACGATTTTTACAACATTCTAATCAACGAAGTTTATCCATTTGATATTTTATATTGATGATTATTTTAAACGCTACGAATTACTGAAGACAGGAACGTGAGAATGGAAGGGCACTGCAGCAAGTTTTTTTCCTGGCACATGCTAGGCAGGTCCTTCGCGAAGCCAACTTCTCTCACTCATATATTTGTCCAACCCAAGTTTCACATCTATCTCAACTCTTTTCAATGTTCAACTCTCTATTCAAGGTATACTAACACCCCCACAGGATGACACCCACAACTATCAGGTAACATCTAGGTACCTGCTTACTGTTATCTTCATGAGGGGACAACGGGTGTCTACCTGGAGGGTATTCCGGGGATCAACGCCCCCGCAGCCCGGTCCACGACCAGGCCTCCGGGTGGATCAGGGCCTGATCAATGAGGCTGTTACTGCTGGCCGCACGTAGTCCAACGTACGAACCACAGCCCGGCTGATGCGGCACTGACTTTAGGTATCTGTCCAGCTCCCTCTTGAAGACACCCAGGGGCCTATTGGTAATTCCCATTATGGCTGGTGGGAGGCTGTTGAATAGTCTTGGGCCCCGGACACTTGTTGTGTTTTCTCTTAGTGTATTAATCGCCTGCCAAGTCTTTTGCTTTCGTAGGGAGTGATTTCTGTGTAATGAGATTCGTTCACTCGTGTTTCCTAGGTTGGGTTGAGAGCTGAGCGCTCTACATCCTCGTCTGTAAACACTGATGCACGCAAACTTATTTACAACTTTTACATCTTTTGTTGAAGCGCTCACACACTTACACCAATCATTTACACTCTCCAGATAAATGTTGACACACGCACGCGTGCGCCCCCCCCCTCCCCACACACACAACATTGTCAACCATTTGCTTCCAGATTTTAAACACCAGCACTCCATTGTTTCCAGACCTGCGTTGAACCCTTCAAACATGTAAACAGTGCTCGTGCCATCACGTTTATCAGTACATTCTCTATATAAAAGCAAGCAGCTGGAACCTTATTTCCATGATAGCCGGGGGCAGGCTGCGAACCCAGACTATTTTTCACGTCTTTATTTCCTCTCTCCAAGTAAAAATCCAATAAAGAAACACGGGAATATGGAATTATGGAAATCGAGGCCCCACTTAGGCACGCCAAGACGCATTACACATGAAAAAAAAAAGACCACGACATAAATACGCCACAAATAGCCATTGGAAAACCCACTTCCTCTACGAGGTTTTTGAGGCCTTTGCCTTTTTTTTCCCTGGCGCAAATTTTTCAAAAACCGGAGAGTGGAGGACATTTATTTTAACGAAGAATCGACGGAGCTACGTTATGTATGTTTGTATAGTTATGTATACAAAAAAGAAAATATTTTTATACTCGTGTATTTAGTTGTATTTTTGGGGAGAAATACCGCAAGAGGACTCTGGTGGTGGCAACACTGAGGGCCACGACGAGACCCATCCACAACATCTGCGGTGGCCCTTAATGTTTCCATAATCGCCGATTCAAAAGGCCAAAAAATGCGCTTGACTTCGGCTAACGTTTCAATTCACCCCACTTTTTCGTCTCTTTCTTTGTGCAGCGAGCTTTAATGAATACCTTTTATGGGGAGAGAAGCTTAGTGAAAGAGAGAGAAAGAGAAAGAAAAAAGAAAGAGGGAGAGAGGATTACTGTGTGTGTGTGTGTGTCTACTCACCTAGTTGTACTCACCTAGTTGTGGTTGCAAGGGCCTAGTCACAGTGTGTGTGTGTGTGTGTGCGTGTGTGTGTGTGTGTGTGCGTGTGTGTTTTACTTTTTGTCAAGGGTACTTTTTGATAGACGCTTCTGGGGTGTACTCACCTATTTGTGGTTGCAGGGGTCGAGTCATAGCTCCTGGCCCCGCCTATTCACTGGCCTCTTTACTGGTGTGTGTGTGTGTGTGTGCGTGTGCGTAGATGCTCATGTGTGCGTCAGGTACCAGTTGTCAAAGGCACTTGTCGATAGACACCAGTCCTAGTGTGGAATTTTTTTTGTGGGGGAGTGTGTGTGTTTGTGTGTGTGTGTGTGTGTTTGTGTGTGTGTGTGTGTGTGTGTGTGTGTGTGTGTGTGTGTGTGTGTGTCTGTCTGTCTCTGTCTCTGTGTAGAGGAGTTCATATAATGGTAGGGTTTAAAGAGTGTGGTGGCATCATTACGAGATGGGGCACTGCTGGCACTGCTGGTTATATTGTCCCTGGGCGAGGCACTCACGACCCGTTCACCAGACACAACTGCGATTAGGAAGAGCAGAAATGAATCAGCGGTCTGCAAGATTTTGTTGGAAAAAATGGAGAATGTATTGTCGAGTGTGCATAATTTTTTTCTTTTCGGTGGCAAACTAGAACTATATATTTTGTGTGTGTGTGTGTGTGTGTGTGTGTGTGTGTGTGTGTGTAGGTATGTACGTATCTGTGTTGGTATGTATGCATGTATTTATGCATTTATATATATATATATATATATATATATATATATATATATATATATATATATATATATATATATATATATATATATATATATATATATATATATATATCAAAAGATCACAGTAATCAGGTGAAATCAAAATATGCAAAACAACCACTATGAAAAAATAGAGGAATTCCAACCTTATCAAGTGAACTAGTTCCTTGATAAGTGAATAGTTCACGATAAGGTTGGAATTCCTCTATTTTTCATAGTGGTTGTTTTGCATATATATATATATATATATAGGAACTTTATGACGCCATTTCGGAGCGTCCAGGATCATTGTCAAGTCACAGCTGAGGCGATAAAAAGTAGAGAAAACCACAAGACACTACGGAAGAGGGGCAAGGGAAGAAAAGAGTGGCAGTAGTAATGATAGTAGTAGTAGTAGTATTTGTAGTAGTAGCAATATTAGTAGTAGAAGTGGTGGTGGTCGTCTAATTAGAAGTAGTACTAGTGATAGTAAAGGCAGCAGCAGTCGTAGTAGTAGTGTTAGTAACATTAGAAGGAGATTGTAGTAGTAGGGGAAAGAAGTAGTAGTAGCAGTAGCAGGAGTCGTAGTAGTAGTTGTAGTAGTGGAAACAGTTGCAGTAGTAATATTAGCACTTGTAATACATAAGAGCAGAGGAGCACTGCAGAAAATCTTCAGGCCCAAGCCGGAGACAACTAGTCAGATCCATGAGAGTGACTTACATTTCAAGACGTTGAAGAGTGACCTATCTCATCACTCAACACCTGTCCCCAAGGAGGCAGAGAAGAGCTGCAGTAGGCCTACTGGCCCAAGATAAGAAAAAAAGGAAGTAAGACAGAGGAAAATTAGAAGACAGGAAATCAGTGAAAATGCATAATCCAGGCCAAGAGGAAAAGAGAGGTGGGGGAGGAGGCGAAGGTTGGATCAATTCATGAGTGTTCTGAAGAATATTTGACAATGTACTGAGAAAGGCAGCCATCAACAGGACTAAGATTCAGGCTGGTGACTCACTAACTGTTGGTAAGTTACAATTACTACTACTGAACATAAGTACTACTACTGAACATAAGTACTACTACTGAACAGAAGTACTACTACTGAACAGAAGTACTACTACTGAACAGAAGTACTACTACTGAACAGAAGTACTACTACTGAACATAAGTATTACTACTGAACAGAAGTACTACTACTGAACATAAGTACTACTACTGAACATAAGTACTACTACTGAACAGAAGTACTACTACTGAACATAAGTACTACTACTGAACAGAAGTACTACTACTGAACAGAAGTACTACTACTGAACAGAAGTACTACTACTGAACAGAAGTACTACTACTGAACAGAAGTAACACTGCGAGCTCCTGATGAATAACTTGGAGAATAAAGTGGTAGATGCAGGATCCATACATAGCTTGAAGAAGAGATACGATAAGGCTCTCGAGGCCAGGAGAGAGTAAACCCACCAGCGACCACCGAAGAGACGGGACCAGGAGCTGAGACTCGACCCCCACAGCCACATATAGGTGAGGACACACACTCACAAAAACAGAACACACTGGAACTGTTGCTTCACAGGGCAGCTTCTCCTCTACTAGTCTCTTCCATCATCTCATCTACATCCTCCCGTATTACCCCTCCCCACCCTCTTCTCTCCTTTTTCCTCATCCCCATGTTTCCTCTTCTCATCTACATCCCATTACATTCCCTCTCCTCTTCCCCCAAACTCTCTTCTTCACACTCCTAATCTCGTCCTCTCTCTTTTCTTCCTCCATTTCCCAAATTTTCTTTACCCTGATCTCTCTCCCACTCCTCCCTTTTCCCCGTTTCTTCCCTGCGTTCCTCCTCCCCTTCCCTACCTCCCTTCACTCCCCACTCTTGGTCCCTTTGTAATTTTCAGAGAAGATGCAGTGGGTTAATCCCTTCCTAATTTCCTACAATATTCGCATCTTAACTTCCTTTCCCTGCATCTGACACCTTGTGTTTTTTGTCAGCAAGTAGTGTGTGTGTGTGTACTCACCTAGTTGTGGTTGCAGGGGTCGATTCATAGCTCCTGGCCCCGCCTCTTCACTGGTCGCTACTGGGTCACTTCTCCCTGCGCCATGAGCTTTATCATACCTCTTCTTAAAGCTATGAATGGATCCTGCCTCCACTACATCGCTTCCCAAGCTATTTCACTTCCCGACCACTCTGTGACTGAAGAAATACTTCCTAACATCCCTGTGATTCATCTGAGTCTTCAACTTCCAACTGTGTTCCCTTGTTGCTGTGTCCCATCTCTGGAACATTCTGTGTGTGTGTGTGTTAGTTACCATTTTGTCCTAGGCACATGTCACTTAGACACTAGGCCTGTTGTATGTATGTGTGTGTGTAAGGAAACACTTCGAAATGTTTCTGCCCCACCGGGAATTGAACCCGGCCCCTCCGTGCGTGAAGCGAGAGCTTTACCCACTAGGCCACCGGGTGTGTGTGTACTCACCTAGTTGTACTCACCTAGTTGTGGTTGCAGAGGTCGAGTCATAGCTCCTGGCCTGTGTGTGTGTGTGTGTGTGTGTGTGTGTGTGTGTGTGTGTGTGTACTTTTACACGGTAGTAGCTTGAGCGTTCTAATTACCTGCGATATTTCTTACTAGTTTACTGGACTCACTGGCAACATCGTACATATTCTGAAAGCTGTGTATCTGGTTCACTCCTGGCACATCATCTATGCCGTTCAACAACCTGACTACCTGTTCCTGAAGAAATACTTCCTAACATCCTTGTGACTCACCTACTTCCTTTACTTCCAATTGTGCCTTTTGCTTCCAGATTCTCTTGATCCGAGGAATTAGAACTGTATTCTCGATTCAAAACTGATTGCTTTCACTTCCTCAGAATGGTCTAGACGTCAAGAAAATGTACAGAGAACCTTTACTGCACATATAAGTTCCGTCTAACACCTTTATTAATGGGAACACTTGGAATCACTTGATCTGTACTCACTGGAGCGCAGGCGAGAGAGATACATCATAATTTACATAACTGTAGTTGTACCTGGAAAATAATAAAGAGAATGGTTCTAAATCTGCACATTGAGGCCTGGTCACAGACCGGGCCGCGGGGGTGTTGACCCCCGAAACCCTCTCCAGGTATACTCCAGGTATAAATCACTTCCTACGAAAGCAAAAGTCTTGGGCAGGCGGTGTAACATACCTCCATTAATACACTAAGAGAAAACACAATAAGTGTCCGGGGCCCAAGACTGTTCAACAGCCTCCCACCAGTCATAAGGGGAATTACCAATATACCCCTGATCAGCCGAGTTGTGGTTCGTAAGTTGGACTACGTGCGGCCAGCAGTAACAGCCTGGTTGATCAGGCTCTGATCCACCGGGAAGCCTGGTGGATTAGGGACACCCTCCAGGTAGATTCCAGGTAGGTAGACCCCTCCATGTTTAGCGCTTCCCTATGAATACCTCTCCTCACAGGTAAGTACGCTCAGCCGTAGGACTAATTTTATTGTGAATCTTCATATTATGTTTTTTAGCATGTGCGGAGGAAGCAACAGAGACACAGCTTTTCTCTTTTTTTCTGTTAGTCTGTTTATCTGTTAATTGGAGGCATGGTAATGATTACCGCTTTTATTGTCATTATTATTATTATTATTATTGTTGTTGCTGTTATTATTATTATTATTGTTATTATTATTATTATTATTATTATTATTATTATTGTTATTATTATTATTATTATTATTACAATAATTATGACGTATATATGGGTCATGTATCCTTCATTTTTTTTTGTCAGCGGTGACTGAAAACATTCTTGAGTTCTCGCTAGACTTGACTCTCACAATTATGTCTATTACTTATGACTTTTAAGTGATAGACGTGGGTGCCTCCTTTGGAAACCTGAATGTCAATCTAAAGGTCATCCATTTTCTATTGTTCACCAAATTTGGGTCACTGACTGGCTAAGACCTACCTACTTACGTCCATTCATGTGTCCACTGACTGCTGATTAACACAAATTGTAAGTGAAAGTGTGTGTATGTGTGTTTGTGTTTGATTGTGTGTACTCACCTATTTGTACTCACCAGTATGTGGTTGTTGGTGTCTGGTCACAACTCCCGTGTGTGTGTGTGTGTGTGTGTGTGTGTGTGTGTGTGTGTGTGTGTGTGTGTGTGAGAATGTATGAGTACTCACAAATATATACTCACCAAGCTATGTTTACAGGGGTCAACTCATATCTCCTGGTCCCCGCGTCTTGACTCATATCGTCCAGAATAGCTGAAAGTCTGTCAGAGAGCGAATGCGCGAAGAGAGAGGAAAAAAACAGCCTAGCAATGAGAAGTTGTGGAGACACTCAGCATCCAAGGCAAGCAACACCGACTCACACAGCAACACTGACATAAACAAACACCCGCCGCAGTGGGGGAGTATCAATGGCTCTCTTAGTGGGTGTTGTTGACCCTAATGTTTACCTCTGAGCCACTTCCTGGTGCAGGCGCCGAGGGTAAATATGTTTTGCCTAATGCGGACTCGGTTTCGTTTGTGAGACAGATGTAAAGGGATGCCCCGGAGCGCCCACTTGCGCCATGGTACCTCTGAAAGCCTTCGTATTTGCCTCATTAAGTGTCTGTATTTGCTCCCGCGATCTCACACTCACGCTCAAAGAAATACCCAGAATGATTTTCAGTCGATGAAAGGGCAGGTTATCCACCGTAAAGAAAATACACGCTAGATGATTGTTCTTTCGATGAAAGGGCAGGTTTTCTACCTTAAAAAATGAATGATTGTCAGTCAATAAAATGGCAGGTTGCCAGCCGTAAAAAAAAATCTTGGTGCTCGTTAGCAGGTGAAAGAGAAAATTTACTTTCTTAAAAAAAAATATACATATATATATATATATATAAGCTGGATGATTGTCATTCGATGAAAGGGTAGATTTTCTTTTCTTCCGTAAGACTCCAATGTCTGTGTTTACAGTGAGTGGAGGAGGAACATCTTACGAAGTATGGAGAGCGAGCGATGAAGATTCCATCGTCCAGAACCTCATTTTTCCTGGAGTTTAGGCAGCGCTGGCCCACGACTCTCGCTGGCCAGCCTGGATTGATCATTTCCCACATGGATCCATCCCACCCATCGGAAATTGAAATGGAAATGTGAGGGATATTGAGAATGGCCCGTGTTTCCCCTCGAGCGAGCCGAAGGAAGGTGGGCGGCTGAAACCCCTCAGATGATGTTGCAGAAAAAGAGGGAAGGGGGAGAAAGGGGGAAAATGTAATATAGGAGAGAGGACAAAGAGTGCATTGCGATAAAGAGGGAAGGAAAACACGAAGATTTAGTTTGAGAGGAGGATTTTTTTCTCCTCAAATCTGCTGAATTGAGGATGGAATAATTGTCGGGAGTAGAAAAATGATGGGCAAGGTATTCATTAAAGGGAGGAAAGAACGCACACACACACACACCTACCTAGTAGTGACCAGCGAAGAGGCCGGGCCAGGAGCTGTGACTGGAACCCTGCAACCACAAAGAGGCGAGTATAAATAGGTAACTAAACACATATACACAGAAAGTCTAAACGTAAATCCCACATTGAGGAACAAATACACTTAGCCGACAAGACATATCGATAGCTAAATGGCCTCTGAATACCTTGATAAATCGTGATAATGACTGAAAATGAATAAATGGAAATATGTAGTTGGAACAGAGCCTAGGTGATGTGTGTGTGTGTGTGTGTGTGTGGCAGGACCTATCCTCTACCATTCATCAACTATGTGGCTTGGTAAGGTAAAGAGAATTAGCTGTACCAAGAAAGCTGTAATGGTGTGGAAAAGGTCAGTGGCATCGCAAATGGTGGCAGCTGATGTGGCACGCCACAGAAGTGACACTTGTAAAACTGGTACAATCATTGTGGCTGAATAGTGTAATATAGAGACTGCCACACACAAAACCTCAGTTCAATTCCCCGAACATTTCTCTCTCTCTCTCTCTCTCTCTCTCTCTCTCTCTCTCTCTCTCTCTCTCTCTCTCTCTCTCTCTCTCTCTCTCTCTCTCTCTCTCTCTCTCTCTCTCTCGCTCCTTGGGTATTTTAAATAATATTTATATACATATACTCAATATGTTTAAATATATATAATATGATCTACAATGCTCAAACAGTTTTACAGACAACTCTTTAAAATCCCCTGGAAAACAAGGAGCCATATAATATTCAACCCGAAATGCTCTGCATAACCCTGGGCTTTCAGCAGGCACAACCAAATGTCACCCGTCACTGTACAAACATTGTATCGAGTGGGAATAAATCTTTGACTTAACCAAGAATGCGTTATTCTTGTCATTCTTGACATTTCTTGCCTTCTTGAGAATTTCTAAATCAAAACTGTATTTACAAATCTTGATATCATAAAAACCTATTTGATTAGTTCACCCGAAAATGCTGTGTTTACAGGGTCACTTTCACAAAATGCAGTAAATTATATTTTGGGCAAACTGCTAAATGATCTTGAGCTAAGATTGTAGCATTAGAACTGGGCAAGAATCTAATGTTCTATTTATTCCTGTGAGTGATTTTTACCATCCCACTGATCTTCAAAAGACTGAGAAAGTTGTAACAAGCAAATCAGCGGTTGAAACAAATATAATAGAATCATACTTGATGAAACTTGATACTCAGTATAATTTAAATATAATTCCAGGATTATATAAATGAGATTTATTCATAATGCAATATTGACAAATTCACCTTTACCTGACATGTCACCCTTAAAGCTGACCTGGCATGTCACGTGATTAAAAAAACCAGAATTTACTGTTCCTTGATAATGTGAAAGGTCACCATTGCGCTTGCAATAATACTGCTTTTTATTGTGGTTATATTGCATAATTGCCACTTTATTAGGTACACCTATACACTTTTTTTTTTTTTTTAAGCACATCAGCCGTTTCCCACGAAGGCAAGGTGACCCGAGAAAGAAGAAACACTTTTATCATCATTCACTCCATCACTGTCTTGCCAGAGGCGCGCCTACAATACAGTTATAAAACTGCAACTTATCAACATCCCTCCTTCAGAGTGCAGGCACTGTACTTCCCACCTCCAGGACTCAAGTCCGGCCTGCCGGTTTCCCTGAATTCCGTCATAAATATTACCCTGCTCACACTCCAACAGCACGTCAAGTCATAAAATCCATTTGTCTCCACTCGCTCCTATCTAACACACTCACGCATGCTTGCTGGAAGTCCAAGCATCTCGCACACAAAGCCTCCTTTACCCCCTCCCTCCATCCTTTCCTTTCCACTACAGATTTATACGCTCTCAAAATCGTTCTGTTTTGTTTCATCCTCTCTAAATGTCCGAACCACCTCAACAACCCCTCCTCAGATATTAGTTATGAAGAGGTGTGTTATGAAGCATCCGAAATATAGTTATTGTTATTATTATTACTATTATTATTATTATTATTATTATTATTATTATTATTATTATTATTATTATTATTATTATTATTATTATATTATTATTATTATTATTATTATTATTATTATTATTATTATTATTATTATTATTATTATTATTATTATTATTATTATTATTATTGTAATATGAAACTCCAACCTCTGTATTCAATCAGGGCAGAAACTGAAGAAGACTGGAACCCGTGTAAGTGTCATTCACTGGAAGGCATCAGAGTCCTTGTGACAACACTCCTCATCCAGCCTTTAACTGTAGTTGACGAGAGAGCCAGAGGCTCAACATCTAAGCAGATTAAGAACCTTAATTCTCTGCTGTGCTTCTCAGGAATATTCTTAATGATTCCCATCCCCCCTCCCACCCTTCCCTCCCTGGATTGTCAGACATGAGCTAATTTACCTAAACGCGTCCGGGAAGTTACAGTGTGATTAGGTTTGTTTTGATATCTTTGCAGGAGTAAGTCGGATGATCCCTTGGGCTGACGGGGGTGAGGTTTTCCCCCTCATGGGGCCGGCGGTGGCGCGGTGCCCCTCCTCATGGGGCTGGCGGGGGCATTGTGTCCCCCTGTGTCGCTGCTACACTGTCTTTATCAAGGAATATAATTCTTGAGTCAGCTCTACCCTCACGTCTCTAGTCTACTCTTTCAGATACATATTTCGACCCATGGTATTCATCCTAGTATTTGCATCATATATATAAATAAATTATATATATATATATATATATATATATATATATATATATATATATATATATATATATATATATATATATATATATATATTGGTTTTTTTCAACAAGTCGGCCGTCTCCCACCGAGGCAGGGTGACCCAAAAAGAAAGAAAATCCCCAAAAAGAAAATACTTTCATCATCATTCAACACTTTCACTACACTCACACATAATCACTGTCTTTGCAGAGGCGCTCAGATACGACAGCTGAGAATTGTCTCTCCCAGCTGTCACTATCTCAGACCCCTCCTTTAAAGTGCAGGCATTGTACTTCCCATTTCCCATATATATATATATATATATATATATATATATATATATATATATATATATATATATATATATATATATATATATATATATATATATATATATATATATAAGAGAGAGAGAGAGAGAGAGAGAGAGAGAGAGAAAGAGAATTTCCATTCGCCACGGTGGAATGGAAATCTTCCGCTTAAGATCTCTCACACATCCCTGTGCGTCATCAGGAGCTATGTAATGTTGCTAGAGCGGCAATAGGTAGATTGAGGGGCAGTTTTCTCAGAGGAAAGATAGGGTGTTGGCGCTGTCTTGTTCCGCCTCAGGACATCGTCAAGGACCCTCCGTCAAGAGGATGGGTTGAACAGCTTCGATTGTCATTCGCAAGTTCCATCTACGCTTTCTAACAGCACAGACTTTATGAAAATTGCACTGCATGTTTATGGTAATATGACGCATATTTTCTGGTTGCTTGGTTAACGGGGTTTCAAGCCTTTCGACTACACTAGTAGTCATTAAACCTTGTCACCACCACACAAGAATATTTTAATTTCTTAAATGGGGATTGAAGTTAACTCTCAGCATATATACACGGAGAGAAATATACCTCTCGGTGTATATATCCCCTGAAAGTTGCATGGTTTACTCTAAAAAAAAAAGAAAAAAAAATATGTGCCATCGTAGTGACCTAACAATTTTATTGGCATCAACCCCAAGCAACTCGGTTAACAACATTGGCTAAAACGCACCCTAAATTACTTAAAATATACTGAAATGTAATTTTTTGGCTCGTTTTCATATATACAAAACAAGGACGGAAAAAAATCTTGATAAAAATATAAAACAGTGTCTTTAGAAATTTCGCAATATTTCTTGTGTAACTAAGGCATTTCGACATATTAAAAATCATTAAACTACCGTAATGAATAAGGGAGGCAATAGAAGCAAGTGTAACCCAACTAGCGGGGACTCGTCTCACCTCTCTGTGAGGTGGTGAAGAACTGTCACTTGACACGACTGCTGACACCAGTCTTACTAGTATCAGTAGAGCTGTCACTTGACACGACTTCTGACACCAGTCTTGTCATTTCCAAATTTTCATAGATAATGCATTATTATTATGTTGAAAATATATAACTAAATAAAAAAATTTGATGCCCTCACATTAATCATAACGTCATGCTTAAAAACCTGCAAATACCATAAGTGAGATGACTTCAGGAATTGATTTAACTGCTAAAATGCTACACACTGCTAGAAGAATTTCCCCCAAAAATCACACAACATACAGTGAGAAGTATATGTCTCTCAGTTTATATATACTGAGAGGTTATTGTAATCCCAATCTTAAGAATTAACCTATTATTGAATGGTGGTCCAGAAGGTTAAATGCAGCCTTATTTATCCAAGTGTGGTAGATAAGCTTTAAACCCCATTAATCATCCAGTCTTTTTCTCGAAATGCATTGCATAATTAGTGGCTTGCTTCTGTTTCTATTGTTTTACTCGTGTTTCTGCTTATATATGTACATTATCCGTACACTCATATGAATAAAACATTATCAGTATCATTAACCTTGAGCAAGTTGTTCACAGTTGTCAAATGTGTTGTTCTAATTACCGAGGTGCCTGTAGGAACCTCGTGGAGCTTTCAAGAGAGTCTTGATATTAAAAATTTATGTTTTTTTAACTTCATATGACAGCATTTATTTATGTCGAGTCTTGATGTTCGTTGCTTTTATTGTTTGTTAATTTGATCTTTGTGTGTGTGTTTGTTTTGCGTATTTACTTGTTTATGTCTTTGTCATAAATATTTCAAATATATATATATATATTTTAAGATGTTTGAGCTTGTTTTTGTACCTGACGCCTTTCAAAGCCTTCCTTTCCATCGTTATTATTAGACATGGAGGGGAGCGCAAAAACCCGTAGGGGTCAAAAGGTGCCTGGGGAATGCGAGGTCATCAGGTTTAAGACGAAGAAGGGGAAGGGTAGCTCCAGTACCTGGGATCAAGAAGCCTGTATCAGCGTGAAGACATACCTGCTACCACTGCTGCTGCTGCTGCTGCTGCTGCTGCTGTTGCTGCTGCTGCTACTGCTGCTGCTGCTGCTGCTGCTGCTGCTGCTGCTCATTACGTAAACAGGAACTTTACTAACACTCACACTCGCCCTCGCTTTAGCCTAACTATAAATCCCACAAGTAGCAGTTTCCACTATCATCTGCTAGATTAAATCTCCTCCATGATGCAAATGAACCTTGTCCTTGTTGGTAAATTCGTCAAAACCTTCGTAACTCTAAGTCAATATACAAATAGACACATAATAAACGCCTGGAAATCAATAGACGGGTAAACCAAAGAGGGGAAACCAATTAAAGGGGTTCAAACTCTATATATTCCGGGAGTTGATCTCCCTCGGATTCCACTCTAATATTACATTCGACTTTGCATTTAATCCTATTAAGTCCCGACTCGGCGCCGACACAAAGTTAACCTGACACCGAAGTTTGAAAAGTCGCAGCCAAATAATAAGAGGAGGATCAGAACCCTTGTTGCCTAATTGCCGGCAGAAAATGTTTATGTTCACTTCTTCAGGAGGATTCCTCTGCTCATTTGTTTTGATGCAGTCTTCCTGACGCAGCTTCCCTTCCCCCTTCCCCTTTCCCTCCTGCAGTGAAACCCTTCAGTGAAGACACCTTGAGGCAGGTGAAGGGTTCTCTGTCAAAGGAAATTGAGCTACCATCCCCTTTCTCGGATCACACCTGGGTAATGTTGCGCACGTTGACGCAACATTACCCACCTGTCGTAATTGCTGCATTCCCTGAGCAACAAAATATTGACGAATTCTCTTAATATTTCACTGCGTGTGTGACAGTGACTCAAATTCACCTCCACTGCTCTGGTGAACACCTTTATCAAGGCTCGGGGACTGACTACCTCGTCTCCTACTGTCTCCACTTTCAACGCCTTCCCGTACCTCGGTATTGAACTGATAAAGACACGGGTTGGCCGTCCACAATAAAGATACCCAGGCGTTGAACGTGTGGTTTTTTTTTCATGAACTTGTCGGTGTTCTATATACCATTGCTGCCAACAATGTATTATTAAAAAAAGGGTGTCTAATTTTTTTTTCTACGCTAAAAGGGACAACACTAAATATTAAAGAAAAACTGCGCCTCTAAGGCCAGGCCTTGAAAAAATATTTGTAATAATTTTTCGCATTATGTCAAAATTATTTATCTTCATGGTTTTCATTATAGTTCATTTTTTATACTTCAGGTATTATTATTATTATTATAAATATTGTTGTTTTTATTATTATTGTTTTTATTATTATTATTATTATTATTATTATTAGTAGTATTATTAGTAGTAGTAGTAGTAGTATTAGTATTATTATTATCATTAGTATTATTAGTATTAATATTGTCATCATTATAGTATTATTATTATTATTATCATTAGTATTATTAGTATTAATATTATCATTATAGTATTATTATTATTATTATTATCATTAGTATTATTATCATCATTATATTATTATTATTATTATTATTATTATTATTATTTCAGCTGTTTTCAAGAGGAAGCGCTAAATCCGTATGAGTAATACAACTCCCTGGGGATCCGAAGAAAAGGGGTAGGGGAATGCTCGGCTTCACGGATCAAGAGCCCTTCACCAGCATCAAAGGAACGAATAAACTGAAAAGAAAGTGGTCAATATTGAGTTGAGCTGCTTGACGGAGCTCTGTGATCACCGACACCTGAAGCTGTGCAATATCACGAAGGTTTAACAACAACTGTAGTTTATTTAGTGCAG
The DNA here is from genome assembly GCA_009830355.1 of Cherax destructor. Classification (NCBI taxonomy): domain Eukaryota; kingdom Metazoa; phylum Arthropoda; class Malacostraca; order Decapoda; family Parastacidae; genus Cherax; species Cherax destructor. Next base: position 858,726 of record WNWK01000049.1, read on the forward strand.
ATGTTTATAAAGGGTGATTTTTATGGAGGGGGTATTTTTTATTGTATTGAAACGTGATGGGTTTTTTCCCTTAGGTTTTAACTTTTTTTTTTTTTTTTGACCAATCCTAATCTAATCTAATCTGACATTTAAATTCACCCAAAAAAAATCGATTGTTTGCACAAGAGTAAAATTGTATTGCAAAACTCTCCTATTATTGTCAGTTATCACCGAAATGCACTGAGGAGCTCAACTCAATACTGATAAAAACATCAACTATAATGGTGTTTTATGTATAGGAGCAGCAGTGTAGACAACAGTGACACAGACGAGTGTTCTAAGAGCAGCAGTGTAGACAACACTGACACAGACGAGTGTTCTAAGAGCAGCAGTGTAGACAACACTGACACGGACGAGTGTTCTAAGAGCAGCAGTGTAGACAACACTGACACGGACGAGTGTTCTAAGAGCAGCAGTGTAGACAACACTGACACGGACGAATGTTCTAAGAGCAGCAGTGTAGACAACACTGACACGGACGAATGTTCTAAGAGCAGCAGTGTAGACAACACTGACACGGACGAGTGTTCTAAGAGCAGCAGTGTAGACAACACTGACACGGACGAGTGTTCTAAGAGCAGCAGTGTATCCAACACTGACACGGACGAATGTTCTAAGAGCAGCAGTGTAGACAACACTGACACGGACGAATGTTCTAAAAGCAGCAGTGTAGACAACACTGACACGGACGAGTGTTCTAAGAGCAGCAGTGTAGACAACAGTGACACGGACGAATGTTATAAGAGCAGCAGTGTAGACAACATTGACACGGACGAGTGTTCTAAGAGCAGCAGTGTAGACAACACTGACACGGACGAGTGTTCTAAGAGCAGCAGTGTAGACAACACTGACACGGTCGAGTGTTCTAAGAGCAGCAGTGTAGACAACATTGACACGGACGAGTGATCTAAGAGCAGCAGTGTAGACAACACTGACAGGGACGAGTGTTCTAAGAGCAGCAGTGTAGACAGCACTGACACGGACGAGTGTTCTAAGAGCAGCAGTGTAGACAACACTGACAGGGACGAGTGTTCTAAGATCAGCAGTGTAGACAACACTGACACGGACGAGTGTTCTAAGAGCAGCAGTGTAGACAGCACTGACAGGGACGAGTGTTCTAAGAGCAGCAGTGTAGACAACATTGACACGGACGAGTGATCTAAGAGCAGCAGTGTAGACAACACTGACAGGGACGAGTGTTCTAAGAGCAGCAGTGTAGACAGCACTGACACGGACGAGTGTTCTAAGAGCAGCAGTGTAGACAACACTGACAGGGACGAGTGTTCTAAGAGCAGCAGTGTAGACAACACTGACACGGACGAGTGTTCTAAGAGCAGCAGTGTAGACAGCACTGACAGGGACGAGTGTTCTAAGAGCAGCAGTGTAGACAGCACTGACACGGACGAGGGAATTAGTGTTGCTGGAGCCTCGTCTGTGTGTATTTACCAGGAAGAAGACACGAGAGGATTTATTTAATTAAAAACTTAAAATTTCCGGTCGCGTGGATAAAATCCGAGTGTCATCTGGGACACTGGAGGAGGTGGAGGAGGAGAAAGAGGGGGATGAAGAGGAGGCGGAGGAAGTTAGGGAAGTGGAAGAGGAAGTTCAAGACGACGAAAACGAAATGGACGAGACTGTAATTGTCTTTTTAAATGTCATTTCGTAATATCAGTTTGTAGAAGACGTTCAAAAGTGACATAAACAACTTTTTCTGTTTTTTTTTTCAATTCATATTCGTTACCTCTTTTTTTTTTTCTTTCTGGGTCTTGACCATTTTTCTATCCTGCTCTTTGGTTACACGAGTGTTGCACCAGCAGTGCAATGCCAGAAGCATCACTGCTAGTGCACCATCACCACAACCACAACTACCACCACAACCACAACTACCACCACAACCACAACTACCACCACAACCACACAGCTACCACCACAACCACAACCAAAAACAACCCCCATCAACCACTACCTCACCACCACCACCCTCACCACCACAGGACGAGACACAAACACGGATAGAGTGGGATCAAAAGTTAGTTAGGGATTAATAAGGAGCGGTGCAGGTAAGGCGGGGCTCACGCCACTGCTCCACTCAACACTCACCTTGTGGAATTTCATCTCTGGAAAGGGATGACTGAGCTAGTTCTAACCTGCTGATTAACCTGGTAACACGTACACACACACACACACACACACACACACAACACACACACACACACACACACACACACACACACACACACACACTACACTCTCTCTCTCTCAGTGTTTATCACTTATCTCTTGTTTTCCCCGTCCAATAACCCACTCTATTTTCCTATTTACCTTAATTGTTCCAGTCAGTGTTATGTATGACCTTATCATGGTCTAGTAGTACCATACAAGTGTTGTGTATGACCTCCTTATCATGGTCTAGTAGTACCATACAAATTTTGTGCGTTAAGTTGCATAAAGTTTCGCTCAGAGTAGAACTCAATCTTGATAAATCTTTGCTTAGAGCGAAATGTCGCTCAAATATAACCTTGTTCCACACACACACTTGTGTCTTGGTCCGCACTTGTCGACGTCTCGCCCCTCCATCCACACAGAAGTGTTCTCCTGTTCTCACGTTCTTAAGGAAGAAGAAGAAGCTAAGAACAAGAACAAAAGCGGAAAAACCCAAATCGCCTGTTTAAATATGAGGCTCCAAGATGAATGGTGCGGCTCAGGGAACAGACATTTCCGTCTGGTTCCTTCTTTATGTAGAATTTTACCTGTCTCGGCAAGAGAAAATGTGGAGTGCTCAGTGCACATAGATCACTGTGTATGAGAGTGCGCGCTCATGCATGCACGTATGTATGTATATGTAGAATATATATATATATATATATATATATATATATATATATATATATATATATATATATATATATATATATATATATATATATATATATATATATATTATATATATATATATATAATGCCTTTCTCTGGAGAGAGCCATTCACATGAACGGATTCACATTCTTAGGCGATACAACCTGATAATCACAATCTTGTGAATAAATCAATAAAAGAAATCCAATGGTTTAGGCGCGAACCTGTGAATGTGTGGTTACCAGAGGCACATTCTGCCGATGACACGAAATACAAATATTATGAGGGCCGGGTGGGCAGCACCCACGCAGACTTGATGCCAAATAAAGAGGAATATTTAAAGGTGCACACAAGGTGAGCCGATGATGATCTCGTTTTCCTTGTCTTCCAGTTTTGTCCCAAATTGCCTGTCGCACCTTTGTCGCACCTTTCCACTGGATCACTGATAACCTAGGTTGTGGGGTTTTGTTCATTCGGAAACAAGACAGCGTCCCCTGGCAAGGATCTTATTCAGAGGATGACCCCCGGGAACCTGGGAATTTCCAGTTAGCGGGACTCCTGGTACACACGTTTATCAGCAAGCACAGTACTCCAGGTCTGACGTAGTCTGGCTTGCAGCTCGTGGATCCACACATGCTCTCCCGACTATACAGTATAAGAAAAGATTTTGTCCGGATTTTTAACCCGGAGGGTTAGCCACCCAGGATAACCCAAGGAAGTCAGTGCGTCATTGAGGACTGTCTTATTTCCATTGGGGTCCTTCAATCTTGTCCCCCAGGATGCAACACATCAGTCGGCTAACACCCAGTACCTATTTACTTGCTAGGTGAACAGAGACAACAGATGTAAGGAAACAAGCCCAATGTTTCCACCTGGCCGGGGATCGAACCACGGACACTCGGTGTGTGAGACAAGACGTTGCCTACCACACACGTTATCACATACTCTCTCCAGACTTAAAACAATGTTTTCTCAATAAATGTAGATAAATGGTTCTCTGAACGATTAATCTACATTCCTGTCAGACACAGCAACATCTTGGGATTTTGAAACAGGGAATTCTTCACTTGCCTAACCTATAGGCATGACCTACTTCCACTTTTGGATTTGTCCAATGTGATACCGCCTACGACTGCTTCACCTCACCTGAGTATAGTAGCTGAGGGACTGATTACCTCAAACTCCTTCTGATCTTTATCATTCTTCTTCGTATAGGACTGATGAAGCCACTGTGTGGCGAAACGTTTCCCCAACAAAGATACCCAAGTGTTGCACATGTGTCTAATTTATCAACTTATCGGTTCCCTGAAACATTTATCTAGGTTATGCTTGTTTTTCATAAGGAAATCGAAAGTTAAAAACTCAGTAATTACCTACTTCACTAGGTGTAGAATTTTCTAGTTTTTCTACGTTTGTTTGTCTTCAGGTAAATACCAGATCTAGTCTCGCTGACATGTCGTCCCCTCGAAGGTTCTTTGACATGTTGTGCATCCATGAGTTTAGTCCTCCATGTTTACATTTGAAAAGAGCATATCTATGGTAGTCTAGTGCCTAAGACTGTGCACGTGCGGGCACGTGAGTCCGTCAATGTATGGAAATGTTATACTGCGAATGAGAGGTGAAGGTTGGGTTGAGAGAGGCAGCAGGCATCAGAGAGTAACAGTATGCGGCAGAGAGCATCGAGGTACCTAGTGAGCTAATGAAATTTCTCTTCATTAATGGATGAATTTGTCGGGCTCCGGAACATTAGTGTCGACATTAGGAGGTTAGATTTCTTCTCTTTCACTGCTAGTCTGAAAGATACAGCACAATATTGCAAGACATCGTACAAACGAGCAATGAGATCAGTAGGAATAAATGCCAAAGATATGAATACCAAACCTTGGTAGTCTTGAAGTGTTCCCTGGGAGCGGGGAGAAGATTGTGCGGTAAGGAGAGGGGAACTATCGGTAAGTGGGAAAAAGGAAGTGGGAGAAGTGGTGAATTATGTGGCGAGGGGATGTAATGGAAAGGAATAAGAATATCTGGGAGATGAGAAAGAGAGAGAGAGAGAAAGAAAGAGAGAGAGAGAGATGAGAGTTTAGGTACCTGAGAGAGGGGAGAAGATAGTGGAGGCAGATGAAATCCGAAATGAGAATTGTATATGAGAGTGGGGGCCGAGTAGACGAGATCACCGGGAAATATAAGCATTATCAAAGAGGTTGGGTATTGTGTGTTGAGTCAGTCACAGAGAACACAAGAGAAGTCAACATGGGTCGGGAGTCCGCCTTACCTGAGCCGGGGAGAAGGGAGGCTGAGCCGGACAAACACAAACAAGGTTAAGAAATACAGTGATTGCCCGCCACCTTATCTTGGCTCTCATCCCGTCATGGAGATGAAGGGAATCACTGGGGAGATGAATGGGTCGGCCCAACAGATGGGCAAAGGTGAAAACAATTACCTACGATATAAGGAAAATGAAAACCAGCACCGATACTCTGAACCTCACTCATTCACGACTAGTATCGGAGCTAACTCTACTCCATTACTCCTGTGTACAATCAAAGAAGATAAATTATAAAATTAGATCTTAACATATCCTAATCATTATATTTATATAAGTAATAAGAACAGTAGAAAAAAGGAAATTAGCGCCTCGGTATATTAGTTAAGATAACTGTTTTTACTACAAATGGAATGCAACACCGACAGATAAGTTTTTTTTTTTTTTTTTTTTGCGTCAACAAAGACACCAAAGTGTTGCAAATGTGTCTTACTCCACCATAACTACGTTCGTATTTTTTTTTCCAACGCTCCGACCGTATCCTACCGAGACAAGGTGACCTAAAAACAAAAACGAAAGTTTTTATTTATTTTTTAAATCTAGTAATTCATACTGGAGAAGGGGTTACTAGCCCCTGGCTCCTGGGATTTCAGTCGCCTCTTACGACACTCATGGAGACGTTTGTATATAACTCTCCAAATACTCTGAATTTCCCCCTCATACATATATTCCATTACTCTGTATAAAACAAAATACATTGTGGACACGGAAAAGTAAACCCGTGGTTGTCGGAAAACTTATCGAAGGAAGAAAAGATATCAATTATCCGGTGAACGGTAGTGACCGCCCCAACACTGCCCGGAAAATAGAAGAAATCAGTCCAGTGATGAATGAGGATCACCCCGACTGTGTGGTTATTGTGGTAGATTGTGGTTATTGTTGAAGATTGTGGTTATTGTTGAAGATTGTGGTTATTGTTGAAGATTGTGGTTATTGTTGAAGATTGTGGTTATTGTTGAAGATTGTGGTTATTGTGATTATTGTTGAAGATTGTGGTTATTGTTGAAGATTGTGGTTATTGTGGCAGATTGTGGTTATTGTGGTACTGTGGTTATGGTAGAGTGGTTATTGTGGTAGTGGGGTTATTGTGGTAGTGTATGAAGATTAGGACTGGAACGGTACATGTGTGGTAATTCGTGGTATAGACTGCTATGTTGAAAATGGTATAAAATACCAAACAGTTTATGATTAAGACACATGTGCAACAGCTGGGTATCATTACTCATGAAACGATTCGTCTACATATTAGGCTTCTTCAGTCAAGTACAGAGTCAGCAGGTGTAGTGGTGAAATGAAGACGATGTAATCAGTCCATCACCCTTGGAGATATGAGGTGGTCAGTCCCTCAGCCTGGAGAAGAGTTCAGCTTCATGATCTGGAACTAAGGACATCCTTCCACTCTTCACCGCGTATCTACTAGTTATGAGTGAGAAGGGTTGGATTCCAGAGGGACCTGCCGTCTTACTTCCACTAGTGGATCCCATCCTTTACAACGTCTTCGAGATCTTCTGTCTCACCTTCGACAGGATATAAGACTCCATTCTCATGTTTCAGCTTCAGAACGTTTGGGACCATGAAGCTGAACGCTTCTCCAGGCTGAGGGACTGACCACCTCATATCTCAAAGGTTGATGGACTGAGTACATCATGCTTACTACACCTTGAGAATATACATAACTATATCATAAGAATATACCTCAGAGTGCAAGGTTAAATAACTGAGTGCATGGTAAATGGAAAACATGTACGAGTAGAGAGAGAGAGTATGATAAGAGGGGTGAACGAGAATAAAAGATTATTTACGTTAACCGCAATTATAGAGAGAAGCTTCTTAGAACTCTCAAAATAATCAATGAGACGTCAACACAGTTTTACATAATGATATTTTTCATCAATTAGCGAACAACAATACTAGGGAAACAAACCGTCTTTTTCAAGCTGCAACAGAGGGAAAAAATAATAGGTCTGACAAAGACCGATGAGACTTAATGAGCCGTTCAAGGAATATCCCTTTCTTCGTAAAATTCCCTTTCATACAAAAGAGGGGGGGGAAGGGGAAAGGGAGGGAGGGGAGGGGGGGTTCAATTCTGCTGTCATGTTGCTAATTAATGTATTTAATGAGTCGATGCGAGGAAGGTGGCATTATTTCCAGGTGGGAGCCGAATCTAATTGTTGTTCGTCTTGTCTGGTCGAGCTAAGAATCTCTCAGGGCTTTGTTGGCGAGCGGTGGATTAATCTCTGGGAAACACTCATTAGCGTAGCAGCGAGCCAGTAATCTCCCCACCCCTTAACTCCTCAACTCTCCCCCCTCTACCCTTTCCCCTCTACTCCCAACCCCTCAAAGCCCCCCTACCACTAAACCTCCTACCCTTAAACCCCCTCCTCCTTTACCCCCCCTTAAAAATTTTCCCCGACAGCATTAAGAGCTGCCGTTTCAGAAGAGAATTGGTGACCCGACTGTCTTGAAAACCCAAAAATCTGCCAGCCGTTAGAGTGAACTAGTACAGATCTTCACTGTAACAAAGACTGAAATCTCTTAAACATCATTCTCTTGTAAGACGAAGAATGAGGAGAGACATGACTGAAGTGTATAAGTGGAAGATGGTCATAAACAAAGGAGATATAAATAAGGTCCTGAGGATATCCCTCCAAGAAAGAACGATCTGAAGCTGAAGCATGAGAACGGAGTCTTAAATACTGTCGAAGGTCAAGTGGAAGATCTCGGAGACGTTGTAAGGGACGGGATCCACTAGTGGAAGTAAGAAGGCAGGTCCATCTGATGGACTTGTAGTAGGTTTGCCGGTCTTGTCCCCTCCCGGGTCTTTTCCAGATGGTGACCCGGCCCTCTGATGGACTTATTACATCTACTGCGTCCTTTGTATCTGACTGAAGAAGTCCACTGTGTGGGCGAAACGTTTCATCAATAAAGACACCCAACTGTTGCGACAGGTCCTTAGCTTCGAACTATAGACCAATAAGCCTTACCTCCATAGTTGGTAAATTTATGGAATCAATAATTGCCGAGGCAATTCGTAGCCATCTTGAAAAGCATAAATTGATTAATGAATCTCAACACGGTTTTACAAAGGGGCGTTCATGTCTTACGAATTTACTAACTTTTTTCACTAAGGTGTTTGAGGAAGTAGATCATGGTAATGAATATGATATTGTGTATATGGACTTCAGTAAGGCTTTCGATAAAGTTCCACATCAGAGGCTACTGAGGAAACTTAAGGCACACGGAATAGGAGGAGAAATTTTTTCCTGGGTAGAGGCATGGTTGACTAATAGGCGGCAGAGAGTTTGCATAAATGGAGAGAAATCAGAATGGGGCGTGTCTCAAGCGGTGTTCCACAGGGGTCAGTTTTGGGCCCCTGTTGTTTACAATTTACATAAACGACATAGATGAGGGAATAAATAGTAGCATAAGTAAATTTGCTGATGACACCAAAATAGGCCGTCCAATTCATTCAAACGAGGACATTAGAGCACTCCAGGATGATTTGAATAGACTGATGCAGTGGTCGGAGAAGTGGCAGATGCAGTTTAATGTAAACAAATGCAAATTTCTAAATGTTGGGCAGGACAATAACCATGCCACATATAAGCTGAATAATATAGATCTTATTACTTGTAATTGCGAGAAGGATTTAGGAGTTCTGGTTAGTAGTAATCTGAAGCCTAGACAACAGTGCATAAGTGTTCGCAATAAAGCTAACAGAATCCTTGGCTTCATATCAAGAAGTATAAATAACAGAAGTCCTCAGGTTGTTCTTCAACTCTATATATCTTTGGTTAGGCCTCATTTAGATTATGCTGCACAGTTCTGGTCACCGTATTACAGAATGGATATAAATGCACTGGAAAACGTACAGAGGAGGATGACAAAGTTGATCCCATGTATCAGAAATCTTCCCTATGAGGATAGACTGAGGGCCCTGAATCTGCACTCTCTAGAAAGGCGTAGAATTAGGGGGATATGATTGAGGTGTACAAATGGAAAACAGGAATAAACAAAGGGGATGTAAATAGCGTGCTGAAAATATCCAACCAAGACAGGACTCGCAGCAATGGTTTCAAGTTGGAAAAGTTCAGATTCAGGAAGGATATAGGAAAGCACTGGTTTGGTAATAGAGTTGTGGATGAGTGGAACAAACTCCCGAGTACCGTCATAGATGCTAAGACGTTGTGTAGTTTTAAAAATAGGTTAGATAAATACATGAGTGGGTGTGGATGGGTGTGAGCTTGTACTAGGTCAGATGCAGTGCTCCTTCCTTAAGTGAATGTAACCTGACCTGTACTAATTCCTTAAGTGGAAGTGACCTGACCAGGTGGTCGGCTGGACAATTATATGAGTGGGTGCGGTTGGGTGTGAATTGGTCCTGACTAGGTTGTGCTACTAGGTCAGATGCAGTGCTCCTTCCTTAAGTGAATGTAACCTGACCTGGCTGGGTCGGGGCATTGGCTTAAGCCGTTGGAGATTTGGACCTGCCTCGCATGGGCCAGTAGGCCTGCTGCAGTGTTCCTTCTTTCTTATGTTCTTATGTTCTTATATGTGTCTTAATCTTCAACTTGACATTTATAGCAGACCTTGATTGAACGACACTTCGCTCACAAAGGAGTTTCACAAGTCAAAAACGATCACCTATGAGTGAAACGTTCGAATAACGGCTCACTCTAATTGTCGTTCTACCACAACTCTTGCACACACACACACACACATAAGAATGTAGGAACACTGCAGAAGGCCTATTGGGCCATACAAGGCAGGTCTTTACCAAAACCCACCACTACCCAAAGCTACCCAAGAATTTACTCCCGTACCCACGACACCAATCAAACCCGGCCCCTCCCACTCATATATTTGTCCAGTCTCTCTTTAAAGCCACCCAGGGTCCTAGCCTCGATTACCCGACTCGGAAGATTGTTCCACGCGTCGACAACTCTGTCTGAAAACTAGTACTTACCTATGTCAAAGACCGGGCCGCGGGGACGTCGATCCCCGGAATACCCTACAGGTAGACTCCAGGTAGGTAGTATCTAACTTAAATCCGTTTTACATGCTTGAGGAAATGACTAAGTTCCCTCTTGAAGACAGGGTTTACTGATAATCGCCCTTATGCATGAAGAGAGGGTGTTGAAGAGTCTTGGTCCCTTCACACTTATTCACTTGTCTCACAGCGTTGCACCCCAAACCTCTAACTTTCATATGTAGTGATTTCGGTGTGTAGATTTGGGATCAATCCCTCCAGAATACCCCAGACGTACACTATGATGTATCTTTCTCGCCTACATTCTAGGGAGTACAGTTCGAGGGATTTCAAGCGCTCACAGTAATTTAGGTGCTTGACTAAGTTTATACGCCACCACTCCTTGAGCTAAATGGGACCTAGTTAAGATGCAACACATCCGCACGTGGGGGATTCATCAGTCCAATACAAAGTAGAAAGTTGTAAGGAGAGGAGGAGTTTGAGGTAATCAGTCCCTCGGCCTGGAGTCGATGTGTTCAGTCCATCAATCTTGTAGTAAGTACAGCATAGGGCAATAGAAGTTGTTTATATACTGTAGTCAGGTGAGGCGAAGCAGGAGGAGGCGGGGGTCATAGTGGTACCATCCACTAGTCGAAGTAGGTCTTCGTCCAAAGGTTGGACAAGTGTTGAAGAATTCGTTTGTATCAAGATCCCAAGATGTTGCTGTGTCAGACAGGATGTAGATGAATAGTTCAGAGAACCGACAAGTTGATAAATTAGACACATATGCAACACTTGGGTATCTTTATTGAGGAAATTGATGGACTGAACACATCGACTCCAGGCCGAGGGACTGATTACCTCAAACTCCTCCTCTCCTTACAACTTTCTACTTTGTATTGGACTGATGAAGCCACTGTGTGGCGAAACGTTTCCTCAATAAAGATACCCAAGTGTTGCACATGTCTAATTTATCAACTTGTCGGTTCTCTGAACCATTTATCTACAGACTCTGACTGCATGAAAGTTTTGCCTGGTGTTATCAGTACTATAACACCGCAGTATGACACTCCATCAGGAAATTCTTACATCTGGTGCTATCAGAACTGTAGTAAGCACAACACAAGGAAGTCTGCATCTATTGTTATCATTACTGTATTAAGCCCGACACTCCCTCATGAAAAACATCATTACGCCTCTGCAATCCTCATCTACTCCCATCTTCCTGATTTCCAAGACGATTAGTCTCTAGCTTACCTCTTTTCCCTAATCCTCTGTTTCCCCCCTCCACAATGTTCCCTGGCTACGTAATCAATCCTACATAGTTACTTGAATTTCAGCTGTACTTCCAAGTCCACACTACTAACCCTATGTACACAAAAGAACGGCAACGAGTGAGTATTTATTATTATTTTTTTTTTTGAGTAGGAGGCGTGAAGGAGGAGGGTGAGGCAGGCAATAAACACTCCAAAAAGCCAGTGCGGTTGAGTACTCACAACTCTACGCCCCTCTCAGTGCCTCGCCATTCATCAACTTCTCGCCATGGTGACGTTTATTTATTTTTCTCCGACTGACTGAGCCGGTGGGGAGAATGTGATAGAGAATGTTAGTGTACAGGGGCTAGACAAAGGTGAATGTTGGGGTACATGAACCAGTCATGGGCGAATGTTGGAGTACAGGTGTTAGCCACGGGCGAGTGTTGGTGCACACATGGACGAATGTTGGAGTAAAGGAGCCAGTCACAGAAGAATGTTGGGGTACTCGTTCCCAGCCATAGAAGAATGTTGGGGTACTAGTGAATGTTAGAGTGGTACAAGAACCAGTCTCTTATTTTTCCACGCTTATTGAGATTTTGCGTTGTTTTCTTATTTTCTTTCCCTGGAGGATATTATTTTTTTCCAATACGGTTCTCCCTTTGTATCGAATCCATTCACTTGTTTCCACCGTTGGGATCCACCGGTGGGGGAAGCTGAGGAAGGCGAGGCGAGCGGCCGTGTAAGATTGATGGTAGCTGAGGACAGCTGTGAGAGGGTCACTTCGGGTCACAAGGTCAGACGTATGGCTTTCGTCTATTGACGTTTAATCTTAAGAGCATTATTTAGGGTCTTGTGACTCTTGAAAGCGTCATAAGAACATTAGAACACCAGGATTACTGGTGTTTAAGGATTGATTTCTTTAGTAAAATTTTAGACTAAAGATTAGGACAGATAGATAAACATTATATAAACATAGGGCAGTTTATTGGTAGCGGTCAGGAAATGTGCTCCACTTAGAAGTATAAATTCCTGTTTTTTTTTTTTTTTTGAATGACTGTAACAGCAACGTGAAATTCGGATAACCTCTACAGGATCCTCAGCACTTCTGAAGGCAGGAGCTTCAGGACTCTTGAGGGCAGTATTTTCAAGACTCCTGATAGCAGGCTTCCCAGAAACCTTATGGAGAGGATACACAGGACGCCTCAGGAGCGGATCCTCACAACTTCTCGGAGCAGGATCCTTAGGACTCCCGGGGCCAACGTCCACCCACCATCACTCACACCTGACAATAACAAACACTATGGTGAGCACCAACAACCTGATCGACCAGGCCAGCAACCAGGAGGTCTAGTCTGGGACCGGGCCGCGGGGGCGGTGACCCCCGGAAGCGACTACAGACAACCTATCCCTCTGCTCTACGCTGTTGCTGTCACCATGACTCCCTGAACTCACCGAACTGCATTAACCGAAGTGTATTCGTAGTGTTTTTAAAGTGTTTTTTATTTTTTTACAAACCTCGAGTTACAGTAATAACTTGACGGAAAAAAATAGTATTTTAGTTGTAAAATAAATCTGGCATTTGCACCTCTGTGGGAGATGTGTCTCAAGGCTCGGGTGAGAATCTATTCTATATTCTTCTTTTTCTTCTCTTCTTCTTCCTCTTTCTTCTTCTTCATCATCATCATTATCATCATCTTCTTCTTCATTATCATCTTCGTCTTCTTCTCATTATTATTATTGAATAAACCACAATAAAACGCGTGTTTGCAAATTTGAAAAAAAACAGTAAAAATAGGAAATAAAACCTGAGCGCTTTCATGTGTTCAGGTTTTATTTCCTACTTTCACTGTGGTCTTTTATTATTATTATTTTTATTATTATTATTATTATTATTATTATTATTATTATTATTATTATTATTATTATCATCATCAGATTAAGCGCTATATCTGTAAGAGTCACACAGCGGCTCGATACTATAGAAAGCCAGACCTAAAACTAGCAAGCTAGTATTAAAACTATCGAGTCATTACTAAAACTAGTAGGACAGTACTGAGTACTAGCAAGCTAGTTCTTAAATCAGCAGGCAAATACTATAACTAGGGAGCCAGTACTGAAACTAGCGAGCCAGTGCTAAAACAAGCGAGCTAGCACTTAAACTAGCAAGGCAGTGTTTAAACCAGCGATCAAGCACAAAAACTAGCAAGCCAGTGTTAAAACTAGCAAACGAGCACTAAAAATACCAAGCCAGCGTTAAAACTAGTAAACAGCACTAAAAATAGCAAGCCAGCACTAAAACTAGCAAGCCATTACTAAAACTAGCGAGTCACTGTTAAAACTAGCGAGCCAGTACTAAAACTAGCGATCCAGTACTAAAACTAGCAAGCCAGCATTAAAACTAGCGATCCAGTGCTAAAACTAGCGAGCCAGTACTAAAACTAGCGAGCCAGCAGTAAAACTAGCGAGCCAGCAGTAAAACTAGCGAGCCAGCACTAAAACTAGCGGGCCAGTGCTGTGTTCCCCAGACTTAGGCCATAAATAACGCCACAGTGCAATATCCAAGTGTGCAGTGAATCACCGGTGAGCGAGACAGAGGTGAGACTGTAGCAGGAACTTCACTTTGCTGGTGGTCTGTCTCGAGATGGCTGAAGAAGCAGAGGTCATCGTGTGATAACTCACACGATGACCTCACACCGCATCGTGTGATAACTCACACGATGACCTCACACCCCATCGTGTGATAACTCACACGATGCACACTACATCATATTTGTTGGCCAGAGTGAATTAAATAATTACAAACAGAGAGACTGAAACTTTTGAAAAAAAAAAAGACTTATTTCACGGGGCCAACTGCAGGGGTTTTAGCTGGTGAGGGGAATGGTTATGCACGACCCGGATATAGGAGAGACAGAAGCTTACTTTGGAAACGGTCTAAGTCGGACCTAAACGTCGTCGTGAATTTCTCTCTCTTTTGTGCCTGTTCTTGGTGAAGGGGTTAACGGAAGGAGGATCGAGTCTTCATCCCTCCATCAAATTATCTCACTCGTTTTTTTTTTTTTCGAGTTCCACCCGCGGTGTAATAAAGAAAACAATTTGGTGTCAGTTATAAGGAAATTAATCAATTATCTCCATCCACAAGATTATTTTCTGTGGCACTGAGGTGAGGGTTGAGATGAAGGAGAGACAGTGTAGAGGGAATGAAAGTGGACTTAAAGCAGAGAGAACACTGTGATGAAGGAAGACCCAGGGTGTTGAAGATAATCCCAGGGTGTTGATGACCCAGGATGTTGAAGAAAGTCCCAGGGTGTTGATGACCCAGGGTGTTGATGACCCATGATGTTGAAGATAGTCCCAGGGTGTTGAAGGAAAACCCAGGGTGTTGAAGGAAGACCCAGGGTGTTGATGACCCAGGATGTTGAAGATAGTCCCAGGGTGTTGACCCAGGATGTTGAAGATAGTCCCAGGGTGTTGATGACCCATAATGTTGAAGAAAGACCCAGGGTGTTGAAGAAAGACCCAGGGTGTTGAAGGAAGACCCAGGGTGTTGATGACCCAGGGTGTTGAAGATAGTCCCAGGGTGTTGATGACACAGGATGTTGAAGAAAGACCCAGGGTGTTGAAGGAAAACCCAGGGTGTTGAAGGAAGACCCAGGGTGTTGAAGAAAGACCCAGGGTGTTGAAGGAAAACCCAGGGTGTTGAAGGAAGACCCAGGGTGTTGAAGATAGTCTCAGTGTGTTGATGACCCAGGATGTTGAAGAAAGACCCAGGGTGTTGAAGAAAGACCCAGGGTGTTGATGATCCAGGATGTTGAAGAAAGACCCAGGGTGTTGAAGGAAAACCCAGGGTGTTGAAGGAAGACGCAAGGTGTAACCATTCACACCCCCTCCTAATCCACTCCAAACCCTGGCCCACCTAACCTAAGACACACTGCCCACCATCTCAGTCACCACATTATACAAACAATCAAAACACCGGGTTCGTACTGGGGGAAAACGAGATTCACGTACAAGTTTTCTTAAAGCTCTTGTCCCTCTTCACCTAACAGTCAATAGGTACCCAAATTTTAGCTGTCTATTGTGAGTTGCGTCCAGGGAAAATAGAACCAATGGACCTGTAGGGAAATTCAACCATTCTGATTGGCTGTCTTAGCTTACTCTGGGTTAATATCCCTTCCGGAGTTATCATTTACAGTGAGGTGATTTGCCATGTCCAGTTATTTGTGGTGGGACGTGTCTCTTGATGGTTGGATGTTCCGAATCTGAGAAGCAATGTTCTGGTGTATACCTGGAGTCTACCAAGCTAGACGTTGTTCCGGGGATCAACGCCCCAGCGGCCCGGTCGTCGACCAGGTCTTCCGGTTGATCAGGGCTTGATCAACCAGGCTGTTACTGCTGGCCGCACGCAATCCAACCTGCGAACCATAGCCCGGTTGATCGGGCACTGACTAAATATAGGTAACTGTCCAGTTCCCTCTTGAAGACAGCCAGGGGTCTGTTGGTAATTTCCCTTTTGTATGATGGTAAGCTGTTGAACAGTCTTGGGCCCCGGACACTTGTTGTGTGCTTAAGGCACCCCTGGTTTTTATTGGGGGTATGTTGTACCGTCTGCCTAGTCTTTTGCCGTCGTATAAAGTGAGATCTGTTTTTGCAGATTTGAGACCAGTCCCTCTAGGATTTTCAAAGTATATATATTTTTTTTAAGATCAAATTTTGCTGCCGAAATATTTGTTTATTGTGCACCCCATATCCATCCTCTGAAAGGTATCACAAGAGCATATGGATACACAATAAGCCTAGGAGCTAGAGCCCCAAAAGGGCTAACAGAAGTACATCTGCATTTATATCTACAGTTTTTTTTAGTAACACATCGGCCGTTTCCCACCAAGGCAGGGTGACCCGAAAAAGAAGAAACTCTTTCACCATCATTCACTCCATCACTGTCTTGCCACAGGCGCACCTACACTGCAGTTAAAATGTGCAACATATCAACACCCCTCCTTCAGAGTGCAGACACTGTACTTCTCCTGAGGTTCCCATCGCCTTCCCTGAGAGATGGCAATCCCCAAGTAATAGGAACTCCAGTTCTGCTGGAACGAGACCTTTGAAGCTGCCGTAGCTAATGAACCTTTATTGGAATACTTGACGGTAACCTCACTGCCCTACTGAAGTCTGCCAGCTCAGGCTGACACTACTGAAGTCTGCCAGCTCAGACTGACACTACTGAAGTCTGCCAGCTCAGACTGACACTACTGAAGTCTGCCATCTCAGACTGACACTACTGAAGTCTCCCAGCTCAGACTGACACTACTGAAGTCTCCCAGCTCAGACTGACACTACTGAAGTCTGCCAGCTCAGACTGACACTTCTGAAGTCTGCCAGCTCAGACTGACACTACTGAAGTCTCCCAGCTCAGACTGACACTACTGAAGTCTCCCAGCTCAGACTGACACTACTGAAGTCTCCCAGCTCAGACTGACACTACTGAAGTCTCCCAGCTCAGACTGACACATTTCAACACATAAAATCCACACTATGTGCTGGAATATGACAGGAAAACATAGCTTTTGTTCCCACTGTGTAACTATGATATAGAATCAGTTCTCAGCACACTGTTGATATTTTTAATTTTGATAAAAAAAAACTCTTCTTTTTCATCACTCTTACCTCACTCTCACTCCTCCTCCTCCTCCCCTCTCTTCCTTTCACACTCCCCTTCCCTTCCTCCCCTTCCCTTCCTCCCCTTCCCTTCCTCCCCTTCCCTTCCTCCCCTTCCCTTCCTCCCCTTCCCTTCCTCCCCTTCCCCTCACTCTCTCCTCGTGTGAAAACAATTCCAGGAGTCAACAGACGTTTCATTTTTCACTGCTGGGTCTTGTGTTCTTTTTTGTTAAACGTAAGCCAGAGATCTGTTTGGATCCCGTTGGTTCTGTTTTCTGTTCATGCTGCGTTGCCTGTTGGTTCTGTTTTTTGTTGGTGCTGCGTTGTCTCTCTGTTCTGTCTTTTCTGTTGGCGTTGTGTTATCTGTTGGTTCTGTCATTCTTTTGGTGCTGCACTTACTGTTGGTTCCATGTTTTCTGTTGATGCTGCGTTGACTTTATGGCTCAGTGATGTTTGTGCTGTGCTTCTGTTGCGGCTGTTTTGTATTTCTGTTGCGGCTGTTTTGTGTTTCTGTTGCGGCTGTTTTGTGTTTCTGTTGCGGCTGTTTTGTGTTGCTGTTGCTGCTGTGCTAATTTGCTTTTGTTACCTTCTGTCAGTGTTGACATAATATTCCCCACAAAAAAATCAAAATTTTGATAGTTTTATATAAAAAAAAATCCTTGCATATGCCAAATCTAATTTCTTATAGATTTTTTTTTACCAATAACTTATGTACAATTGTCCCAGGATAGTTCTGTTGTAAGCTGCTTTTAAGAGACGGTTCTTAACTACCCATTATAGAAATATTTTGCCTCAACATTTCTAGTTTTATTTTTCTTGTTTCGTTTAAACAGTTTTGTTAAATCTTGGTACTATTTAAATTTTGTTATACTGTGACAGTGAATTTTGCTTTTATCCTGACTCTTAAATTTTGTTATATCTTGACACTATAATTTTTTAGGCTATAAATTTACACCTATATTTTCTTATATATTCACACCTAAATTTCCTTATATCTTGATATTATGCTTTGACGCTTAAAAATTTCTGCTCAAAAAAAAAAAAATCTACCATTTCACACTGTCAGTGTTGGGTGGATGATATGTTGCTTCTATTGTTAGATTGCCATTATCTTAAGTTAGTCCCCTCCCCCTCATCCTAGTTTCTATATATACAACTTTTAATTTCCTGTTTGACACAGCATTTGAAATTATCTCTGACAGGGAGTGATATCCTCCTGCCCTTCTTGTTTATTCTCTCAGTGTGAAATAATTTATATCCCACAATTTCGCGTTGAACGAGTAGTTCCCGGGAGTCCACATCTATCATGCACTCACATCTACTTCGTCTGTACGCACAAGCATTCTTAATTCCTCTCTTATATTTCTTATTTCCTTCTTTGAGGTTCTTGTTACTCATTCTCCTCGCTTTCTTCTTCGCATTTTGCCGCTCACTTTCTTGTTCATAATCGTATATATTATTTATTTTGATTATCCTTCTCATACCCTTCCTCGCCCTGGTCTACCCTTCACTCCACTCCGATGTCAAATACTGAGAATATATTTTCCGTATATTTTTTTCTGATATTAAAGACAGCAATTCAACATAGTTCCTATTGTTATTATCTAGAGAGATATCAACAAGAGCAGATGCAGACATGTCCGTAGACTCTTACTTAAATCCATCACTGTATATATAAATGGTGATAAATTATTACTATCAGTTACGCGAGTAATTTCTTCTTGATCGGTCGTCTTTGTAAAGTTCTTTAAGGGATTACTACTGAGGAGCTTCCTGGAAGGGGCTTGCAGGTATATACTATTAAATGAACTCAACTTCCATGGAGGGGTGAAATACTCTTGTTGTCTACAGTGATACAGTTCACGCAAGTTATAAACTTAATATAATTGTATGCTTTCGTAACCCATTTAGATCTGAGCGTATTTAATTCTAGACATTTAGAAAGATTTGTAGTGACAGTGTCTGGTTTATTTCTTAGCATTCTAATACCAAGTACAGTGTTAATCTCAATTATCCTATCACTAATACTAGGAACCCTAAGCCAAGAATAATTCTTAGGGCTTCATTTTGAGAGAATTTTCCTTTGCTAATGTTAACATGGTCCCAGCATAATCAATTAAGGATTTAATATAAGTATTTGTACATTCTCGCTATTCTTACATTAGCACCATAGTTGGGGTTGTAGCCAGCAACAGCTCTGAGAGCATTAGCTAATCTTTGCATTTCTTATTTAATTGTGGTATGATGGCTTTATTGAAGGGTACGTCTACACCAAGATATCTAAGATTTAATGTAGCTGATGTTTTCACCCTGCAAACAGATGGGTGGGGGATGCGTTTTGCTTGTCAATATCTTTGTTTTAGATAAAGATATGACGAGGCCTAGTCGATTACAAATTGCTTGAACCTCGTTAAGAATGGTACTCCTCTTCTTATGCTTTGTATGAATCATGGTATCATCAGCATAACATACTGCTATATGTTTAGGTGAGATAGGTAGGCAATTTAGGAGAGTATTGATCAGGATATTAAAAGCATGGGACTGAGAACTACTCCTTGCGGTGTACCTAGAGACACTTCTTTAGACTCGCTTCTAAAGGCTTGTTAGAGAACAGAGGATATTCTATTTGACAGATAACATATTATTCAACTGAGTAGGTTACCAACCGGTTAGCCGGACTAGAGTCCTGAAGGTGGAAAGTACAGTTCCAGCACTCTGAAGGAGGGGTGAAGAAGATATTGCAGTTCAGAGGGCCATCTGAACTATAATATCAGCACGCTTCTGTCAAAACAATGACTGAATGAGTGACGGTGAAAGTGTTTCCTCTCTTTTGGGTCACCCTTCTCGGTCGGAGATGGCCAATGTGTTATAAACATGTATATATATGCGTGTTTGAGGGTGTTTGTGTATATGTGTGTGAATGTGTATGTTTGTAAACTTAGATTCCTACACCCCTGATTATGCACCATGTTTTTATTCATATTATTTCATTGTTGCACGACACTGTGCAACAATGAACGTATCTGCGGAAATGAATGCATATAATGAATGTTCAAGGAGACTAAATTAATATAGCTGCCCACAAGATTCACTGTGCTCTATGATGGAGGTAATGATGTTATTTGCTTGGCAAACAGGGTACAATGTGGCACCGAGGGCCTCCACAAACACCACCTCCGACCCAGAGTGTGACCAAGTGAAATTGGTGCCGATAATTTGTTTGTCGTAGGTCATTAAATCAGTCAGGAATATCAGTCATTCCCTCGTGTCCTCCCTGGGTGCCGCCTCCACCTACCTCACACTGCTCTTTTTCTTTCCAGTTCTCCTTTCGTGCATTTCCACGTTATTTCAGTACCTCTTTCATCCCGTTCTTTGTTCTTCCAGTTTATCTTCATTCAAAACGTAGATAAGTCAATAAAAAAAAAGATTCCACCCAATCTTCATCTCGGCAATTTAACTCACCTGCAAATTATATGAAATGCACTCGGCCTCAACCTTTCACTCTTCCATCCTCACCCCTACAATCCTCACTCTTCCATGCATTACCTTTCCAACCCCCACTCTACCAAGGATCTCTCTTCCAATCCCGTGCTTTCCAAGCCTCACCCTTCCAATCCTCCTGCTTAGAAACCTCAACCATCCAATACTCACCCTGACAACCTCTCAAACTTCCGTACAGTTAAGCAATCAAAAAGGATCTTTTGAGAGCGACCCTTCAAGGAGGAAGGTGGTGAAGGGTTTTTGACTCGAAAAATTGGAGCTACGTTTCCGAATGAACCATACGGATTTAGAGCTTCTCCGTGAATGTAATAATGATCTTGAGGATAAGGATTTAAAATATACAAATCTTGATAATACTGGATGATAGGACTATTGGTGTATTGTTTTTTTTTACAATTGGTTATTCTTACCTTTGTGCAGTGGTGCAGTATCAGTGGCTTCCGATGACTATGGGATGACTCCAGTGTTTAGGCTTGTTCTCCATAGAATATTTAAGGCATGTGATAAAGGATTCTTGCAATTCTTGATGAAAATCGACTTCCATAAGTCTGGGGCTGAAGTGGAGTATATGGGCAAGCAACTAATGGCTTCTTCGAAGCCAGATCGGGTTAGTTACATCAGAGATTAGAGAGATGTGTAAAGCATTTTGTGTTTTGTTCATTTAGGCCAATTAGCGATTCACTGAACACTGAGTTGTACTGGTACTTATGTAGTGTGCACATTAATTAGGACAGTGATGATATAAGACATTTATTTGAAAAATTAACGTTTATTTGAAGAAATACTGGGCAGTGGCATGACAGATAATTGATTTAATAAGAGATATAACTACTTTTGCTTTTATAAGCATTGCTACATGCTTTGGCATAGAATCAACCAATGTTGATCACATTTTGCCAAGTTCTTTGTCGTGGTACCAGGTCCTAATAACAGCAGCAATTAGCATCTCCACAGTTGAACAGTTCTGTTTTACGATCCTGCGTTTGGGTATTGCCTATAGATTCTCAGTTGGGTTGATGATGGCGAGTTTCCAAGCCAATTTAGAACGCTTAGCTCACTCCCTTCGAAAAATGTCAGTATTTCTCTGGAAGTGTGGCATGGACCAAGATCTTGCTGGAAAATGCCCTCTCCATCAGGAAAGACTCAATACACAATGGTAAGCAAATGAGTTGCCAGGATTGCCTTGTATTTGTACTGTTCATTGTTCCATCAACAGTAAAAGTACCCCAAAGTACCCTTAGGTGGGTGTTTTGACGCTTGTTGAATGTGTCCATTCGGAAGAGGTTCATCTTTCCTGAGTCTCACTATCACTGATCTGTACCCATTCATCTGTCGTCCATCCCTTATGATCGACTGCCCACCGAGGCAGCTTTTTCTTCATAGCAGCAGACAGTAATTGATTCTTTACCGGCTTTCTGGCAGTTCTGCCAACTTCAAGGAGCCTTTGTCGAACAGTTGAAGAATCCAGCTGAAACCAAATCTCTCTGTAGATCTTTGCTGGTTTTCTTGGGATCCTTCAGACTATTTCTTATGATAACCTTGTCATTGTGAGGTGTTGTCTTGTGTTTTCTCCACATCTTCCTCGACACAGCACTCCACAATCATCAGTGTCATCAGCTCTCTTCATAATCCGACCAGCAGTTGACTTTGCTAGGTTCAAATTTTCGGTGATCTGTCTGATACTCAAATCATCATGTTTTCTAAGAGCTACAATACTTGCACGCTTCCTAGGTGTAACATCCATTATGAATTTCAACAGTAATTATGAATTGAAGGGAAGAATTTGGCGAAACTACATTCATTCGCGGAGCACGCTTGCAGGAATAGACTTACAGAACAACAGCTGTTGTAGCACTGACGAGAGTCGCAGGGTAACACCATAGCTAGATGGTTGCCAGAAGTCGGTAGCAAACCCTTCTGAAAAGAAAAGAACCCAAACTACATTAATTAAGCAGGAGACTAAGACATATTCTGAGATATCACAAAATTTACTCCTGCCCCAATTAATTTGCAGACTGCTGTAAGTATTTCACTCACTTCTTTGTTGTAGTTAGTGTACAGTTATGTCCCGACTTCCTAACTCCTCTCTCTCTCCCTTACATCCTAAACCCAGGTCCCTCGGCCAGAATTAAATGGTCTGAGGTTCTCAGCCTGAACTACTCAAACGGAATTATTCACTGATTTACACGAACAATTTACCTCAAAGATAAACAGTTACAAGACCTTTCTTCGTCTCCCCAGACTCAATGGGATGACAACCCGTGTTTCATTTACATTGTTTAAAACCTGGCGTGTAACTATCCTTCAGGATTTACGTAGATTTAAACCTGGCGTGTAACTATCCTTCAAGACTTACGTAGTTTTAAACCTGGCGTGTAACTATCCTTCAAGACTTACGTAGTTTTAAACCTGGCGTGTAACTTTCCTTCAGGATTTACGTAGTTTTAAACCTGGCGTGAATTTTCCTTATGGTAAACTGTTCGACAAATTAGCTGAGCAATTCTGTTCGCGGCTTTAAAATACCGACCGAAATAAGTAGGAAAAAAAAGATGTGGTGTTCCAAGAAGCGGAGCTCCAAAGAAGCTCATCACTAGTAACATCTTTCTTAAATCAAATAGAAAGGCAACTGCTCAAGAAGAAATTTCTCACTCGACTTTTAACTAGGAGTCTCGCGGCAGGACTGCAAAGCTAGCTGGCCCAGTGGCTTACGCGACGGTCTGGAGTTTTGAGACTCTGACCGCGGGTTCGAACCCCACCCGTGGTATGGTTTGCTTAACAGCATTAAGTTGAGTTGCATCTACTCTTGTCACCTGCTGCTTGACTCACTTAGGGACTCTGACATCGTGTTCACTTGAGAAGCCAGGTACAGATATTTCAAAATCAGAGTCTAAAGGGAATTTATTGTTATGAATTCCGTCACACAATGAAAGTAACTTGAAGGAAGAAAGGCGAATATAACTTTGGTATGTCTGTCAGGCATTAGGTATGATATTAGGAGAGACGTAAACAATGAATCAGAATCTCTTAAGAATACACTTAGAATCCTGAGTAGATCTATAACTTACCATGATAACATGAACGTAGATAAGCACATTTACATAGTAAACACTTATTCTTATCCTGCACCAAAAAAGAACCCACACGGGTGGGAGGGAATGAAAACGGACATTGTACACTTTCAGTTCTGTAGTCCCCTTTCATTCTTTGTTGCCTCACTGTGTCGGTGACCTGTGTTTGGTAAACTCGTGTGTTGGGATCTAGTCTAATACATTTACCTCAAACTTGACAAACTTATCAGGCAATGAAACCTGCAAATATTTACCCACAGTTGGAGTCTCAATATTAGTCACAATCGAACGACAAATATTAGCAGGGGGGGAATAACGACAAATTGATGTAAACAAGTGCAATAGCGCGCCCGTCTAAACCTGTGCCACGACGAAGCAATTTCAGGTGGACGACAATAATGGCTCCAGACCAAACAAGCGGGGTCGTTTGTGAGTGAACAGGGGGTAGGGGAAGGGGCGAGAATACCCTTTATCCAACCATGTCACACACGTAATTCTCCGTGATTTATTGCAACGTAATTTCTTACTTCTGAGCAGCTTTCGTCAATGTTTTTTCACAACCTCAGACTCTTGGTTAGCTGGATATGACTTCTCTGTTTTTTTTACAGGATTAACTGCATTTAATATTGAACGGATTGTCATGCTTATAGCTGTGTTGCGTGACTGTGAACTTGCTCCTCACTGAGTTGTGATCAGTGTTTGTCAACCTTTTAAGGCGCTCATTGTAGCATCATGCGAGAAATATCGTAAAGGCATCATGTTTATTATCATGCCAATCCACTGCAGAAATTCTCGTGGTCTTAAATTGGTGTGAAGTTCACGGTGTATCTACCTGGTAAGAAATTTTTATGGTGGGCCGGTAATGGAGGCCAGTACACCACAGCGATAAGTTTTCAACGCCTTTAAATATTTAAGGCTAAGCTGACAAATCACTGAGCGATAAATTCCCAGGTTATATTTAGTATGTGGCTCTTGTAGCCCGGCAATGACCCGCTCGGTGTAATTTTCTAAACCTTTGCTCAAAAACCAACCACGATATAACGTGATAAATTATGACCTTAGCATTATAAGCTGTATATTAGGACATAAAGCTTTTCTGTAACCTTCATTCTATATGTTGCTTTGATACATTGTTGAAAGTTAATATATTTAATTGTTGATGCCATCTAAGCTTGCAAAAAATTGACGAACTATTAAGGGAAAAGTGTGTTTTTGTGTCTGTGTATTTATGTATGTATTTCTACACACACACACACACACGAGCTTCATGGATTCTCAAGCCACTACCGCTCAAAACCTCCTTCACATCTGCAGTCCATCTCTTCCTGGGACTCCTCAACGTTCTTCCATCAACTGCAGATTGATGCACTCTTGATCACCTCGTTCTACTCCACCATTCTACATGACCAAACCAATGTTAACCTCCATCACCATGTTATCCTTCCTTTCTTGCTGTCTATTCCATTACTAATTCCACTCCTTGTCTACGTGTCTAAATTATTATTAATTCCATCATCTCCTCTCTCCACCCACCAAAATATTAGTTTATTATCCACCCATAATCCACGTCCTTGTCTCCCTCTTTCTACTGTACCATCACAACATTGTTTTGAACTATTCCCACTGCCTCTTTATTGTCCCTCTCCACCTCATCTTCCTCCCCTTCTCCTGCTTTCTTCTTTTTTTCTGCTTCTACTCATGCGTCTGTGTCCTCCTTCTCAGTCTCTTCCTCTGCCTCTTCCTCTTCTCTCGTCCTCCACCTCTTTTTCTTTTCCTCCGCTTCTCCATCCACCTCTTAGTTTTTCTTCTGCACCTCATTCATCTCTTCGTCCTCCTCTTCCATCTCTTTATCCCTCTCCTCTTCTCCCTCTTCCATCTCCTATACCTCCTCCTCCTCTTCTACCCCCTCAACCTTCTCTTTCTCCTATTCCTTCTCCTTTCCACTCCTTCCTCCTCATCCCCTCCCCCTCCTCATCCTCTCCTCCCTCCTCCCCTCACCCCCACCACCCGTAATACAGACTTGTCCATTTAATAAAAGTTGCCAAAGTCAGAAAAACTCCTGCACCCAATTCCAATTTTGCATATGACACTGATGAAGAAACAAGTTTCAAGCCCAACCGGACGCCTGGATTTTCCCATATTTCCCCTTTAATTAAGAAGTTATGACTTTTGAAAAATGTTTTAATAAAAAAAGTCTTGTTATATTTTTTTTTGTGTGTGTGTCGTACTTCTTCTGTTTTCCGATACTGAGTCCTTGAGTGCTAGATGGGTGCATGTGATATCAAGGATTTTTTTTTCTATATTTTTTTGTGTGGGGGGACGGGAGCGGGGGCCATTTGCATACTTAAAACAGTATTTATAAAGAGGGGGTTTGTTGTTGTTGTCTTCGTTACACGGCTATCTAGCGCCTTTGTGGCATCTGTGGCTGAGTGGTCTAAGGTGTCTCGTAGGTAATTATTTCACCTTCCTAACGTAGGTTCGAATTCTTCTGACCGCAATCTTTCTTTGCATATATATATATATATATATATATATATATATATATATATATATATATATATATATATATATATATATATATATATATATATATATATCACAACACTGATCTCTGGCCGACGGAGACTCGAACCTACGAACCTTGTCACAAGGTACGCAGTGCTTTGCCGACCGTCCCACACTGGTCCAATACCTTGGCATCCAGCTCACGCTAGACGTTGATTCAAGGCACCCAGCTTTCAGGCAGGTGACTTACAGCTTTTCATCTCATCCCCTGCATGCATCGACACAACTAGAGATTGATGAGATGAAAAGCTGTAAGTCACCTGCCTGAAAGCTGGGTGCCTGGATCAACGTCTAGCGTGAGCTGATGCCAATATATATATATATATATATATATATATATATATATATATATATATATATATATATATATATATATATATTCTTTCAACACGTCGGCCGTTTCCCACCGAGGCAGGGTGGCCCAAAAGGAAAAACGAAAGTTTCTCATTTTACATTCAGTAATATATACAGGAGAAGGGGTTACTAGCCCCTTGCTCCCGGCATTTTAGTCGCCTCTTACGACACGCATGGCTTACGGATATATGCAGGTATATACAGAGAAAGATCGCAGTCAGCAGGACTCGATACTGCTACTGAGACGGACAAGATTCCCAGGCAGCGCTCTCCTTGTGAGCTCGCTGAGTGTCACAGACTAGAATTTGTCTCAATTTATGTTCACGGTGACATATTTGTGACCGGTTTCGAGAGTTTTGCTACCTTCGCAGCCATGCCTGAAGGCAGGCTTCCTTGTTGGCTATAGACCTCAACCACATCCTGGATGATCTGACACTTGGTCGAGGTAGTAGCCCAGTGTCCTCTTCAAAACTTCCACGGAACTTAACTTGACAAGAGCGAAGGACATATGAACTAATGTTACCCTAAATCTTACACCAGACCCAGCATGATGGGGGTGGGAGGGACAAGATACGTGTCAAGTGAAAATTATGCAGTCATGTCACACATAACTTAAAATTCCTCACAAATTTTATTAATTATAAATGAATCTAATTTATATAACCCTGAACTACTATTCATGTTAAAATCAATACTATATTTCTCTCAACAATGGATTTACTTGATACAACTTTCTCGGCCTTTTGAAAATTATTTGGATGGTTAAAATTTCTTACATGAATCAAGAGATCATTAGAATCTTGACTAGTTTTAATGCTATATTTATGTTTTAGTGATCTTAGTTTAAGACTTTTTCAACTTTGACCATAATAAAACATATTGCATTTTTAAAAGGGAAACTTATAGACACATATTATTGATTTTAATATGAATATTAGTTCAGGGTTATATAAATTAGATTCATTTATAATTAATGAAATTTGTGAAGAATTTAAGCCATGAATGACATGACCTACATAATTTTCACTTGACGTGTATCTTGTCCCTACCACCCGCATCGTGCTGGGTCGGGTGTAAGGTCCTATGTCAGGTGATATCTCAGCCTTATAAGCCTTTTCACATTTTCTTGTTAATGCGAGAAAATACGAAATCACGTCATATATGTTACAGTTACCATATATGATTTATCATATACATCTTGTATATTATTTTCATATAAATTTTATTGCTCTTTTCTTCACTCTTTGTTTTCATTATTCAGACTCAGTGAATCATCGCTGTGCAATAATTTTTCGTCTACCGATTTATTTGTTTGTGCTTCCTACTTTGCCTGTCTTTAGCTGTTTGCTTTTATGATTGCCTCTCCGCTTACATATTTATTTATTTTTCCTGTTTCTTTACATTTATGGTTTCCCTCCTTTTTTTATATATATTTCCGTTTTCTTGTATGTACGCTTCTCTGATGAAATATTTCTTTGTGTTATTATTCACGTTGATAAATAAGACATGTGTGCAACACCTGGGAATCTTCATTATGAAGACGTTTCGCCCACCACTGGCTTTAACGGTTCAGTGGAGAGGTTACATGCGCGAGACAGTGGAAGAAGAGGTGATCAGTCCCTCTGACTGGTCTTCCTCTCTGTAAGTCTGTAAAGGAAAGTGTTGTCATTATTGCATTCTTTGGGAGGAGGGGGGGCTAAACCCTTAACCCCCCTCCTCTTCTTCCTCCTCCTCCTCTTCCTCTTTCTCATTCTTACCTCTCACTCTTCTCACAACTGTTATGGCAGACTGTTGCCATCGTCAAGTTGGAATAATAAACAAGAGAGTCATGGATCATCAAGCACTCTAACAGCGACACACCTCACTTCCAGCAAGACACTTTTAATGTGTTCTTTGCTTCCTGATAATTAATTGATGCACACACACACATAGAGTAGCCAGGAAGTGGAATAGTCCAGCAAGTGATGTAGTGGAGGCAGGAACCATACTTAGCTTTAAGACGAGGTATGATAAAGCTCATGGAGCAGGGGGAGAGAGAGGACCCAGTAGCGATCAGTGAAGAGGCGGGGCCAGGAGCTGGGTCTCGACCCCTGCAACCACAATTAGGTGAGTACACAACACTTACCGTCACTTGGTTTTTGCACTTCATTTTCCCTTCTTATTGCTTCTCTATTATATTTTAATCAGTCACAGCAACATGGAATCTTGATATAGAGGACATCACAACCTACTTGCTAACTCCTGGTCCAGTTCCTGGGTATGACCTACTTGCACTGGGTAATCCCACCTACTAGTGACAATATCTTCGTCTACAACAAGTGACTCAGTATGTAAGCACCGATCTTCCTGCCTGTTCTTCTGATTCTTCTAGACTACGGTGCTCGTCATCTGTTCCTTGGTTCAGGGACTGATTACCTCCTCTTCCACTGTCTACCTGGAGGGTATTCCGGTGATCAACACCCCCGCGGCCCGGTCCATGACCAGGCCTCCCGGTGGATCAGGGCCTGATCAACGAGGTTGTTACTGCTAGCCGCACGTAGTCCAACGTACGAACCACAGCCCGGCTGATCTGGCACTGACTTTAGGTATCTGTCCAGCTTCCTCTTGAAGACAACCAGAGGTCTATTGGTAATTTCCCTTATGGCTAGTGGGAGGCTGTTGAACAGTCTTGGGCCCCGGACACTTATTGTGTTTTCTCTTAGTGTACCAGTGGTGCCCCTACTTTTCACTGGGGGTATGTTGCATCGCCTGCCAAGTCTTTTGCTTTCGTATGGAGTGATTTCTGTGTGCAGATTAGGGACCAGTCCCTCCAAAATCTTCCAGGTGTAGATTATGATACATCTCTCTCGCCTGCGCTCCAGTGAGTACAAGTCAAGTGCTTCTAGGCCTTCCCGGTAGTTAAGGTGTTTGATGGAACTTATATATCAGTAAAGGTTCTCTGTACATTCTCTAGATCTGCAATTTCACCTGCCTTGAATGGAGATGTTAATGTACAGCAGTATTCTAGCCTAGAGAGAACAAGTGATTTAAAAAGGATCATCATTGGTTTGGCATCTCTCGTCTTGAATGTTCTCATTATCCATCTTATCAGTTTCCTCGCAGATGTGATAGTGGCATTTTTGTTGTCCTTGAAGGTGAGATCTTCGGACATTGCCACTCCCAGGTCCTTCACATTACTTTCCCGCTCTATTGTGGGATTAGAGTTTGTAGTATACCCAGTCCTTGTTATTATTTCCTCCATTTTTCCATAACGGAGTAGTTGCAATTTTTTCTTCATTGAACATTATATTGTTCTCTGTTGCCCATTGGAAAACTTGGTTTATATCTTCTTGGAGATTTGCCGTGTCCTCAATCGATGACACTCTCATGCAGATCCTAGTATCATCTGCAAAGGATGATACGGTGCTATGGTTTACATCTCTGTCTATGTCTGATATGAGAATGAGTAACAGGATAGGGGCGAGTACTGTGCCTTGTGGAACAGAGCTCTTCACTATGGCAGATACCGATTTAACTTTGTTTACCACTACTCTTTGTGTTCGACTGGTTAGAAAGTTGAATATCCATCTGCCTAATTTGCCAGTTATCCCTTTAGCACGCATTTTGTGTACTATTACACCATGATCGCACTTGTCAAAGGCTTTTGCAAAATCGGTGTGTTCTACATCTGCATTCTGTTTGTTTTCCAGTGCATCTAAGACCATATCATAGTGGTCTAGCAGTTGCGAGAGGCAGGAGCGACCTGCTCTGAAACCATGTTGCCCTGGATTGTGCAATTTTTGGGAGTCCAAGTGGTTTGCAATCCTGCTTCTTAGAACTCTTTCAAAGATTTTTATGATGTGGGACGTTAAAGCTATTGGTCTATAGTTCTTAGGTAATGCTTTGCTGCCACCTTTATGGAGTGGGGCTAAATCCGTTGTTTTTAATGACTGTGGAATCTCACCTATGTCTATGCTCCTTCTCCATAGCATACTTAGGGCCTGTGAGAGGGGTTTCTTGCAGTTCTTAATGAACACAGATTTCCATGAGTCTGGGCCTGGGGCTGAGTGCATGGGCATGTTGTCGATGGCTTTCTCAAAGTCTAATGGAGTTAGGGTTATGTCAGAAATCTGACATACATTGGCATGGTTTTGAGGCCCAACCTTGGAAAAATTGTTTGGATTGTCTATCTTTAGACTAATTAGTGGCTCGTTGAACACAGATTCATATTGAGATTTCAGTATCTCACTCATTTCTTTGTTGCCATCTGTGTAGGATCCGTCTTGTCTGAGCAGGGGCCCTGTACTAGAAGTTTCTGCTCTATGTATTTCTCCAGTCTTCATATTATGTCCATGTATTGTATGGATAAAGTCACTGGATGGTGAGATGTCTACAAGATCACCAGGTGTTGTACATGTGTCTAATTCCTCACCTTGTCTGTGTTGTATAACATTGATATACATCCCCCAGTCTTACCAGGCTAGAGCACCCCTACCCCAACACTCCCTCACCCCAACACTCCCTCACCCCAACACTCCCTCACCCCAACACTCCCTCACCCCAACACTCCCTCACACCCCCACCCATTAAAGATAATGATTCTGGCCGCACAATTCGACAGATTTCTCAAACGAGTCCCTGATCATCTGGGCAGTGGTGCATACACTGGATTTCGGGCTGCTCTCACCAACAACCTGGCCGATGAGACCAGCAACCAGGATTCCTGGTCTGGGTCCGGGCTGCGGGGACGGTGACCTCCGGAAGCGACTACGGGCATCCTTTCGATGCACTACTACTGCCATCTCCCTACGGGACATAGCAGCAATAGCCTGGTTGATCAATTAAGGAAGAATTGTCTTTGGTGGGGCAGCGAGGGTGAAAATGACCGTGGAAACTGGTCACAGGCAAGGTACGGCACCTCCTTCCCCCGATGTTACCCAAATAAACACCAGCTTCCTCCGTGCCTACCACGTCATACGGAAGACACATCTGTTTCATGTCCCTCTTGCTAGCAGGCCGGAGGTAGAGCACGCGGCTCACAACCGAAAGATCCTGGGTTCGATTCCCAGGTAAGGGAGAGATGCATGGGCAAATCTCCTTACAGCTGTTGCTGCTGCTGCTACTAATGCTGTTGCTGCTGCTCATGCTGGTGCTGGTGCTGCTGCTGTTGTTGCTGCCGCTCCTGCTGCTGCTGCTACTGCTGCTGCTGCTGCTGCTGCTGCTGTTGCTGCTACTGCTCCATAATTAACTTGGTGGATCCGGTCAGCTCTCGGACGACTAAAGTACCGATATGACATACACTGCAGGACAGACTTTTTCTTGAAGCAACGTTTCGCGCTGTAGAGAGCTCAGTCACGTCATAAAGCGCCATGCACAGTGAACCGTTGCTATACTAAGAGCTTCTTCTGCAATGCATGTCTTCTCTTAAGTAGTGCATGAGTGTGAGGATATTGGTTATGGGCTACAGCCTGAAGGGAGGGAGGGGGAAGGAGGGAGGGAGGGAAGGAGGGAGGGAGGGGAAGGAGGGAGGGAGGGGAAGAAGGGAGGGAGGGGAAGAAGGGAGGGAGGGAGCTTAGGGGGAGGGGGAGAGCTTTGGAAGAGGGAGAGAGCTTTGGGGAAGGGAGGGGAAAGGAATATCATGTACCTTAGATTGAGCTGGACTTTGAAATGAGCTAAGACAGAATATCAGCTCATAGACTGTAAACAGCCTGAGATACAATGTCTGCTCTTAGATTGTGAGGTAAAATAACAGCTCTTAGATTGTAAGTGAGGTAGAATAACAGCTCTTAGATTGTGAGGTAGAAGAACAGCTCTTACATTGTAAATGAGATAGAATAACAACTCTTAGATTGTAAATGAGATAGAATAACAACTCTTAGATTGTAAATGAGATAGAATAACAACTCTTAGATTGTAAATGAGATAGAATAACAACTCTTAGATTGTAAATGAGATAGAATAACAACTCTTAGATTGTAAATGATATAGAATAACAACTCTTAGATTGTAAATGAGATAGAATATCAGGTTTTAGACTGTAATTGAGCTGAAATATAATAACAGCTCTTTGCCTAGACTTTCAACTGTGTAAAAAAAAAATTCCTTTGAAATTATTCCTTTTTATCTGGAAATCTGTTGTTTCTGGTGGATTACTTTGGCATGGTAAAAAAAATCGATTAAAGTAAATTGATTACTTTTCATAATAAAATCTGGGAAAACAGTCAATAGGAATTAATCGTAAATATCGACAAGTTGATGAATAAGACACATGCAGCACTTAGGTGTCTTTATTACCGTCACGTTTCGCCTACACAAGAGGCTTCTTCAGTGGCATACAGGAGAATTCGTCTCTCTAAGTAGAAGTTGGTCAGTCCCTCATGTTGAAACGTTGCAGATATATCCTAAAATTGATTCGTCGTAAAATTACACCCTTGACACATAGCTGTAACCAGTTTCGAGTGTTATTCTGGCTTTATACCCCTGTCTGAGGCCTGGCTTCCCTATTGGTCAACCAGAATGTTGGTACTAGTGGCCTGCAGCCACATATAGCCATGACAAGCCGCCTCAGCAAGCGAGTTTTTCTTTCTCTTTGGGTTTTTCTTTCTTTTTGGGTCACCCTTCCTCGGTGGGAAACGGCAGACGTGTTAAGAAAAAAAACAGAAGGCTAACGCGTTCAGAATCATTGTATGCCGTGGAAGGTGCGTCAGAAATCGTTGGTCATCATACAACGCTTGCGTAATTGCGTCTTCGTAGCTACAGGAGCTGAGGTACGCTCGTTGCCTCCCGTCTTCATATGATTAATTCATGTACCATAAGAGGATTTCAAGGGCCGATCCTGCAACCTGTGCAGGAAACCTGCAACATGTGCAAAAATCCTGCAAAATATGCAAAAACCTGTAACATATGCAATAAACCAGCAACATGTGTAAGGAATCTGCAACCTGCGCAAGAAACACCCGCAGCATATGCAAGAAACCTGCAGCCTGTACAAGAAATCTGCGACGTGTACAAGAAACTCGCAACTTGTGCAAGAAACTTGCAACATGTACAAGAAACCTTTAGCCTGTGCAAGAAACCTTCAACCTGTACAATAAACCTTCAACCTATACAAGAAACCTTCAACCTGTACAAGAAACCTACAACCTGTGCAAGAAACCTACAACCTGTGCAAGAAACCTTCAACCTGTACAAGAAACCTACAACCTGTGCAAGAAACCTTCAACCTGTGCAAGAAACCTTCAACCTGTACAAGAAACCTACAACCTGTGCAAAAAACTTTCAACACGTGCAAGAAACCTTCTAAGTGTTGGCTGTAAATTACTAGCTATTCTCGAAGTTATTGTTTGCTTTATAATGAGAGAAATTTGCTAACACATCATGATACCAGTAATTTGTTAGCTCATTGTTAACATAATATTGCAAGAACTCAGCTCATAATTTACATTATGATGCAAGATACCGTGTGTGTGTGTGCACTTCACTGTTCACAGTGACGCAGGTTATCGTCTTCCTTGATGGGAAATATTGTTTTCGTGCTGACATGAAAAATAGAGGTCGCTTTAAGTGAAGCATTGTGAGAAATACAGATTCTGATCATTCATTGCCCTTAAGGAAGCATATAGAAAATAGTATAAAATATAGACAACTTGATGACACAACTGTTGGGTTGAGATGATGTACTGATTACATTATCTTTACCCCCGCCACTACTGCTGTTTACAAGACGTTCTCCTCTGTATTTGTCTGAAGAAGCCTACCACGTAGCGAAACTTTTCAACAGTAAAGATACCCAACTGATGCACACTCGTCTTACTCATCCACTCAAGACAGGTTCCTTGATGCTGGTGAAGAGATCTTCTTCTAAGGAATTGGAGCTGTGATTTAATTCCCTGATTCGATCCTCTTATATTCCTTTCAGTTACCCAGGAGCTCTACAGCGCCTACGTCTTTAGTGCTCTCCTTCCATGAATGTAATAATAATAATAATAATAATACATCTTCAAAACATAAATAATTTAATGTTTGTCATTAAATAATTAAAATGTATTCAGTTTAATGTTGAAGACATTCTTCAGTGTTGGTATTAAGCCCATGATTATATATATATATATATATATATATATATATATATATATATATATATATATATATATATATATATATATTATACAGTGGTAATACAGGATTATTATGTATATTATACAGTGGTGATACATGATTATTACAGATATATTTTAGTGATATGTGATAAAGATTTAACCTAGCATAGCCTTCTATAGATAAATAATTATCCTTACCCCTTAGCTCATTATCTAAATATATTTGCCCATTTCCTTTCCACTCTCTGGTCCCACGTTGTTTTCCCATTTACCCCTCCCCACTTCCTTCACCCCCTTTCCCTTTTCCTTCACCCCTGGCCATCCCCTCTCGTGCCACCCCCCATCCCCTTGTTCTGACAGTGAGACATGACGATAATACTGTGGAAAACTAACACAGACTAATATCCCATCCATTAAAACTACTTTAAACATGATACCATTGATGTTTCCTTGCTCTAAAAACCACGTCCTTTCCCTGCCCTCAGCCACCCCTACATCCCTCGTTTCTTGCCCTCTCCCACCCTCTCTCAGCCACCCCTACCCTCTTTCCCTGCCCTCTCGCACCCTTCTGTCAGCCACTCCTACCCTCCTTCCCTGCCCTCTCGCACCCTTCTGTCAGCCACCCCTACCCTCCTTCCCTGCCCTCTCACCCTCCTCTATCAGCCCCTCACCCTTTTTCATTCCCTCTCACACCTCCTTGTCAAACCCTCTCCATCCTCCTCCTCCGCCCTCTCGCACCTCTCTGCCAGCCGTCATTGCTTCTTTCTCGCCCCTTCAAGGAACTCCTCTTAAGAGAGGAAAAATGTAGGTGCTTCGGAAAGCCCCGAAAAGTGTCAATAATTGTTTGTGTTGACCGTGACAAAGGTGCCGACATCTCTGGCACTGAAGCCCAGGCATGAGATGACGTAAACAATTTAGGTGACGCAGGTGAAGCTGCTCTTAGATCTTCTCTCAGCTCCTCTCGGGAAGAAGGAAGGACGGAAGAAGAAAGGGAGGATGAAGGAAGGGGGGAATGAAAGTGAGGGAAGATGGGAGGAGAGAGAGGAAAGGGAAGGATGGGGGTTGATAATGTATTTAAGGTGTTTCAATCAATTCCTTGCTACTCCATCCCTGGAGCCAGGATGACTGGAAGACTTGTAGGATTGTTTCATCATCTCCTCCGTACACGCACACCATCACAGGAATGTTCAGAGACTCGAATTACAACGAGTTCAAATTACAGTCAGTTCCGTTGTGGCTGGGGACCGAACCCGCGCCATTGTGACTGATCCAATCTTCAGGTGCTTGGTAAAGGCCAGTCATGTATAACACAGGTCCGAATGCCAGTCATAACTAGGCGCGCTGCACGCACACGCACACACACACACACACACACACACACACACACACACACACACACACACACACACACACACACACACTCAGGAACACTTCTGTTGTGAGGTTAATCCCCCATGACCACACATCTCAGGAATATTTTTCTTCTAGCATCCGATATTTTTTATACTCAATTGTACATATATATTTTATCAGGCAATACGAAACCAACTGTGTAAAGCATATACTGAAAGTACACAGATGTGGTTGTCAACAAACACACTTCAAATACTTCATTGTGCTCCTAAGAGTTGAGGCTGACTGCTCAACAGCCTGGTTGAGCACACAGTCAAAAAAGGAGGTTTTGGCCCCAGTCTGAGCAGAGAGGGTAGGAGAACACTCGAAACAGGTCACAGGTAAATGCTGGGCACATACACTTTATTTTCTAGACTTATGAATCGTCTTGATGGTGGCAGTTGCACCTCCTACATACCTGCTGTATTGCAGTTTGGATCTGCATGTTTAGGCAAACACCACCTGCTTGCCATCTGTGCAGGATTACAAAGTAATTACATCTAGATGCTTTTGCCTGCCATTGGATATGCATAGTTGGGGTGCCTCCCTTATTGCTGGGCCTCTAGCTGTTGCAAGGCTTTTTTTGATGATGCTGACCTCTTCATTATGACTTAAAATCTTTCCCACAGATCTACAGCAAACAAGACCGTAATACCCAAATCAGTCTGCCGATGTACTCCCGCAGATACACCTTTGGCAGTCTACTGTATGTCAAGATCAACAGACGTAGTTTATTGTATATCAGGGTCGATATAGGCAGGTTCTTACTAAGACAAGTGTTACCAAAAATAATAAAAGTTACAGCACCGTCAATACAACATTTCATAAAAGAGGAAAGTCATGACGACGTTTCGGTTCGTTCTGGGCCACTGACAAAGGTCCTGGATGGACAGAAACATCGTCTTAGATTTTTCTCTCTTAAAGGCAGATATTCGTTGCCATAATGTTATTGACGGCGTTAGTCTTTTATATAGGGGAAAAAAACGCTAAACATTAAAAAAAAAAGAAGTGAGCACTGAGAGGTAGATCAAATAACTTCGACGAGAAATATTTGGATTTTTGCCTTGAGGAAATTTGAATATTCCACTTCTCCCACCATACTAGCTTATATCAATGAACAAATAGGTATACTTTATTACGGGTACACTGATGGTACAAAGATGTTAGCATGTAAGATACGTGAAATTTGCTGATATTTTGTACACAAAACTCAAAGTATCCTGATTTAAAACTAAAACTATTAGGTAGAGATATTTCTCTAAAATATTCTGGAAAGCATTGAAGCCATATTATATCTACAAAGGGCCTCACTTATGAACTTGTCTGAGGCAATAAGGGGCTTTAAAGTCATAGCTAATGTTGTTATGAGGGAATTTAGATACCTGAACATCTGCTCTAAATTGACATTATATAATAATCACTGATCCTGAGTGAAGGTTACCACCTGTGTACCTTGTTTTGAGTCTTTTTTTTCTAGTTACCTTTAGAGAGGGCATCGAACTGAGTGAACTTCAGTTGACAGTGATGCAATACTTGTGTGGTATTATGTGACAGTACCTTATATTGACTGTCCCTCTGTGTATCTGTACTAACATCCTGCCCGTATCCTACTTCCTCTGTATGCCACGAAAAAAAAAACCTGATTTCCACTTTATCTTTCTCTGCACTGGTGACAGTAATATGTGAAATGTATTTATAGAAACCGAGGCTTGCGGCATGTGGGTGAATTTTTGGGGGTAGGGGGTGACTATATTATGGCTATATTATGGCATTTAATTTTGTTTTGTTCACTATACTCTTTCCAGATTCATTTCTCACTGATCACTCATATATATTTTAATTTACTGATCTTAATGAGTTCCTCACACTGATATAGATTAGGTTATCGTGGTATGGGGTACATGGTGTTATATGGTTGTATATGGTAGGCCTGTGTGGTTGCCTGGTACCACTGCCAGGGTACATGGCACTTCTCCATGCGATGCCACATTTTAGTTTAAAACACTATAGAACTCTCACAACACAGTGGTAGCATCCTCGGCTCACAACCGTGGGACAGGGGATCGATCTCTGAGCTGGTGGAGACATTAGACCTGTTTATTTACATCTGTTGCTCTTGTTTACCTATCAGTAAGTAGGTACCTGGGTGTTAGCCAGGTGTCGGCAGTCGCATCCTGGGGAAAGAACCAGAGGACCCCCAGTAGAAACAAATTCGCCATGATTTCACTTAAGTTATTATGGCTTACTAACCCTCAGGGTTTATAATCTGAATAAGGCCTTTTTTTCTTGTACCCTGCTAATAGAAGTAAGCGCATTCTTGTGGTTGGTGACTCACAGGTCCCGCGGAGAGGCTAAGGTGACACGTACATTGTGTGGTTTCTTGAGGTGGGACAATGTGTCGTGGGGTCGAACCCTGGCCTGCCGCAGTTTGGTAAATGATTCAAAACCACTTGTTTCGTGGTTTCATTGCTATATATATATATATATATATATATATATATATATATATATATATATATATATATATATATATATATATAGAAAAGGCATATGATTGAGTGGATAGGGGAGCAATGTGGCAAATGTTGCAAGTGTATGGAATAGGTAGTAAGTTACTGAAGGCTGTAAAGAGTTTTTATGAGGATAGTGAGGCTCAGGTTAGGGGGTGTAGGGAGAGGGAGATTACTTCCCGGTAAAAGTAGGTCTTAGACAGGGTTGTGTAATGTCACCATGGTTGTTTAATATATTTATAGATGGGGTTGTAAAAGAAGTAAATGCTAGGGTGTTGGGGAGAGGGGTGGGATTAAATTATGGAGAATTAAATGCAAAATGGGAGTTGACACAGTTACTTTTTGCTGATGATACTGTGCTTATGGGAGATTCTAAAGAAAAGTTGCAAAGGTTAGTGGACGAGTTTGGGAGAGTGTGTAAAGGTAGAAAGTTAAAAGTGAACATAGATAAGAGTAAGGTGATGAGGGTATCAAACGATTTAAATAAAGAAAAATTGGATATCACATTGGAGAGAGGGATTATGGAAGAAGTAAATGTTTTCAGATATTTGGGAGTTGATGTGTCAGCGGATGGGTTTATGAAGGATGAGGTTAACCATAGAATTGATGAAGGAAAAAGGTGAGTGGTGCATTGAGGTATCTGTGGAGACAAAAACTTTATCCATGGAGGCAAAGAAGGGAATGTACGAAAGTATAGTGGTACCAACACTCTTATATGGGTGTGAAGCATGGGTTGCAAATGCTGCAGCGAGGAGGAGGCTGGAGGCAGTGGAGATGTCCTGTCTAAGGGCAATGTGTGGTGTAAATATTATGCAGAAAATTCGGAATGTGGAAATTAGGAGAAGGTGTGGAGTTACTAAAAGTATTTGTCAGAGGGCTGAAGAGGGGTTGTTGAGGTGGTTTGGTCATTTAGAGAGAATGGATCAAAGTAGAATGACTTGGAGAGCGTATAAATCTGTAGAGGAAGGAAGGCGGGTAGGGGTCGTCCTAGAAAAGGTTGGAGGGAAGGGGTAAAGGAGGTTTTGTGGGCGAGGGGCTTGGACTTCCAGCAAGCATGTGTGAGCGTGTTAGATAGGAGTGAATGGAGACGAATGGTTTTTGGGACATGACGATCTGTTGGAGTGTGAGCAGAGTAACATTGTGTGAAGGGATTCAGGGAAACCAGTTAATTGATTTAGTTGGACTTGAGTCCTGGAAATGGGAAGTACAATGCCTGCACTTTAAAGGAGGGGTCTGAGATAGTGACAGCTGGGAGGGACTTTTCTCAGCTGTCGTATCTGAGCTCCTCTGCAAAGACAGTGATTATGTATGAGTGTGGTGAAAGTGTTGAATGATGATGAAAGTTTTTTCTTTTGGGGATTTTCTTTCTTTTGGGTCACCCTGCCTCGGTGGGAGACGGCCGACTTGTTGAAAAATAAAATAAAAAAATATATATATATATATATATATATATATATATATATATATATATATATATATATATATATATATATATATATATATATATATAATATATACGTATATACCGGGAGGTTTACATATTTTTTACTGTTGTGTTATTGTGGGTTGGCAGTTTGTGGTTGGGGAGGCGTAGGGCCGTGAGAACCACCAATCAGATCTTATAAACAACAACAAGGAATAACAAGCACGGCAGCTTGTTTATGTTTGATGAGTATGTACGTAAGGATATGTGTGTCGACAGGAGCTGACGGCTCGCCTGCTTGACTGCCTGACTGTGTGGCTCCCTGGCTGACTGACTGGCTGATTGACTGGCTGACTAGCTTTTTGGTTGATGGCGTGGATGGCTGACTGGCTAGCTTTCTGAGTGCATGTTTTTAATGAATAATAATAATAATAATAATATATTATTATTATTATTAATAATTATTATTATTATTATTATTATTATTATTATTATTATTATAGACATGTACCTGTCATAGGACTTTGCCGAGTGGTAGTTCTCAACCTTATCAAAGAACAACCACTCAACAATCACACTAAAACACAAGCACACATCAATCACTACACAACAATCATCACACAATCACAACACCACCACACAACAACAGGACAACTACCACACAACATTCACCACACAACAACCATACCTCCACCACACAACAACAACGACAAACGGCAACAACCACTCAACAATCACCACACATGAACAACCACAACAACCACACCTCGACTACACAGCAACAACACATCACGGATACCCACGGGAGATCACGTCAAGCACTGAGAAAACATTTACGTGCTTCACTGGTGCAGACATTTACATATTTACTGCAGGAATCAGCTGTGAAAATAAACAGCGGTAGTGGTAGCGGGGATGGTGGTAAAGGTGGAGGTGGAAGTGGTGGTGGTGATGGTGGTAGTGGGGTGATGGTGGTAGTGAGGGTGATGGTGGTGGAGGTGGTGGTGGTGAGGGTGGTATTGGTGGTAGTGGTGTTGATGGTGATAGTCGTAGTGACGGGTGGTAGTTGTGGTAGTGATGGTGATAGTGGTAGCGAGGGTGGTGGTTGTGGTGGTAGTGGTGATGGTGGAAGTGGTGGTGGAGGTAAAGGTGAAGGTGGAAGTAGTGGTTGTTGTGGTGGTATTAGTCGTCCTGATGGTAAGTCTTGGTTTCAGTGCTGTGTAGTTGATGTGGTTGTGACGGTGACAGTGGAGGCATCGGTGGTTACCTGGAGTCTACCTGGAGTCGCTTCTGGAGGTCATCGCCCCCGCGGCCTAGTCCCTGACCTAATTACTGGCCTGATCGACCAAGCTGTTGATGCCCGCCGCCTGTAGTCGAATTCCTTATTGAAGACAGCTAGGGATTCGTTAAAAATCCGCCTTATGAGTGATGGGAGGGTACTGAAGAGTCGTGGTCCTTTCACACTTACTAAGTTCTCTCTCGGTGTACTATCCATTGCTTCCCCTGAACCGTCTGCCAAGACTTTTAGTATCATAAGTAGCATTTTTGGTGTGCAGATTTGGGACCATTCCTTAAAGTATCTCCCAGGTGTATATTATGATATATATTTCTCGCCTACGTTAAAAATGGGTACAGTTCTAAGGATTTCAAGTGCTTCCAGTAGTTTAGGTGTTTGACTGAATTTATTCTAGTCGTCTATGTTCTTTGTACATTTTCCAGTTCAGGAATTCCTTATACAACTATATGTAAAATATATATATATATATATATATATATATATATATATATATATATATATATATATATATATATATATATATATATATATATATATTATATATATATATATATATATATACAGGAGACCCAGAAGACCCGCAAATATGAAGACCTTCCCTCTTGCTATAACTTCATCCCAATAGGGTCGGAGACCCATGGAGCATGGGGCAAGTGTGCTCTAAAGTTTCTCAAGGAGCTGGGTGGAAAACTCATCATAGAAACCAAGGACCACAGGGCGACCAGTTTCCTCTTTCAGAGACTCAGTGTTGCGATCCAGAGGGAAATGCCTGCAGTATTCTGGGCACCGGCCCACTGCCGGGAGTTGGACGAAGTATTTGACATGTAGCTCTGAGTTATCTATGTTGTTTTACTCCCCATTGTATTTTGTCTTGAAATAAAGTTTGTAAAAAAAAAAAAAAGATGGGGTGGTAGGGGAAGTTGAATATTCAAATGGCTTCAGAAAGAAATCTAAATATTCTTCCTTCAGTGCCCTGGTGATGGACCAGGTGCTTCAGCTCCTTCAGTGCCCTGGTGATGGACCGGGTGCTTCAGCTCCTTCAGTTCGCTCTTTGATAGTGCCCTGATTATAGGAGCTTGTTCCATGGATGGAGTAGAAGTTGGGTTGGAAAGGTGTTTTTGTTTGTGGGATTGGTTTAGGGTTTGAGGGGGACCTGCCTAGTGTGGGCCGGTTGGCCTGCTGCAGTGTTACTTCCTTCTGTAATCATATGAGAGAGGGGTTAGATTTGAGCGGGACTTGGAGGGTTGTGAAGGTTGCTTGGGTGCCGCTGGGGATGGGATGGGCAAATATTTTTGTTGGTGGGTTGGTTTTGACATGGACTTGCCTAGTATGGGCCAGTAGACCTGTTGCAGTGTTCCTCCTTTCTTATGTTCTTATGTTCTTATGAGTAAATAAAATTATCAAAGCTTATTTCTTGGGTAGCATTGAAAATTAGGTTGAACAAATATTCTGTTAGTGGGATGGAATGTGAAGGACCTGCCTAGTATGGGCCAACAGGCCTGCTGCAGTGTTCCTCCTTTCTTATGTTCTTATGTTAAGTCTTTTTATCCACTTCTCCGAGGCAATGGGTCCACAATATATATATATATATATATATATATATATATATATATATATATATATATATATTTATATGACCGACTTAAGCCTTCCTCTATCAAAGCGTCAGACTCAAGCTTTTGATTGCGTGTTCAACACCCCTCAGATACACAAGCACATAGGCAATAAAATGTGGAAATCACTCCGAGGGTCGGTGCGTAGGTAAATAATCAGTGGAACAAGGAGTGGAGTATGTGTGTGTGTTAGAGAGAGAGGAAGGGGAGAGAGAGAGAGGAAGGGGAGAGCAGCAATATCAAGTAGTATGGTGTAAGTTACTGGCGCAACACCACCGCAATGGTACACGAGATGTCAAACAAACATTGGAGGTACATCCCTCCGTGGGAAGGAGGACCTGCCAGTCAGAGGTGGGGGCTGACCATAGTGATGGTTGGTGAGGTACTGCTTCAACAGGTGGAGGTGGGGGGTTGGTGGAGGTGGTTGTGCTTGGTG
Source organism: Cherax destructor (assembly GCA_009830355.1). Classification (NCBI taxonomy): domain Eukaryota; kingdom Metazoa; phylum Arthropoda; class Malacostraca; order Decapoda; family Parastacidae; genus Cherax; species Cherax destructor. The sequence goes on from WNWK01000049.1 coordinate 902,063, forward strand.
GTGGGGTTAGGTGGGTGGAGGCTACAATATGTAGTGGAGGCTACAGTGTGTGGTGATGGCTACAATGTGTAGTGGAGGCTACAATGTGTACTGGAAGCTACAGTGTGTGATGGAAGCTACAATATGCAGTGGAGGCTACGGCGTGTAGAGGTGGCTACAGTGTGTACTGGAGGCTACAATGTGTAGTGGAGACTACAATGTGTAGTGGAGACTACAATGTGTACTGGAGGCTACAATGTATACTGGAGACTACAATGTATACTGGAGGCTACAATGTGTACTGGAGGCTGCAATGTATGATGATCGCTACAGTGTGGGCTACAATGTTTCTTAAAGAGAGTATCATGAAAAACTTGCTCCTAGGCCCTCACTTTCAAGATATAATAAGATAATTCATAAGTAAATTTAATCAATGGGATACAGCAGTCTACTGTATCTTTTTGTAACTCTGCCAGACAATTTAATATTTTCCTAAATTACAGTAAATTGGTTGAGCGCTGTTTCGTGAGCTGTCTATCGCCATCTATCGATCTGTGTTTGGCACCGCTGTCTCTCGGTCGTCTGAAAGTGAGGCACAGCCCTGAATATGACCATTGTGAATGTGACCCAGAATATTCACATCTTGAGAGAAGTCTGGTGAGAATATTCTCAACATTTGCATATTTTCTTCTTCTTCTTCTTCTTCTTCTTCTTCTTCTTCTTCTTCTTATTATTATTATTATTATTATTATTATTATTATTATTATTATTATTATTATTATTATTATTATTATTATTATTTTCCCGGAGGTTGATCAACCAGAGAATTACTGAATTAATTTATTTGAGGCTTGTTAGAAAGTTAAAAAATTCACGATCTTTGTATAATGCATCCGTACTTTGTTGACCTTCCTAAACATCTAAGACAATGTCGTAATGGTCCAGGAGTCGCGAGAGGCAGGAGCGACCTGCTCTAAATCCGTGCTGTACTACCCGTGCTGTACTACCCGTGCTGTACTACCCGTGCTGTACTACCCATGCTGTACTAACCATGCTGTACTACCCATGCTGTACTACCCTTTCTGTACTACCGTGCTGTACTCACCCATGCTGTACTACCCGTGCTGTACTACTCTTCGTGCTGTACTACCGTGTGTATACCTGTACTACCCTGCTGTACTACCTCGTGCTGTACTACCGTGCTGTAAGCTGTAACTCACCTGTGCTGTACTACCTGTAGCTTGTACTACCCGTGCTGTACTAACCGTGCTGTACTACCCATATGCTGTACTACCCTGTTACCCCGCTACTACCTGTGCTGTACTACCCGTGCTGTACTACCCGTGCTGTACTACCCAGTGCTTGTACTCTACTCCATGCTGTACTACCCGTGCTGTACTACCCGTGCTGTACTACCCGTGCTGTACTACCCGTGCTGTATACGTCTACCCTGTGCTGTACTACCCATGCTGTACTACCCGTGCTGTACTACCCTGTAGCTGTACTACCCATGCTGTACTACCCGTGCTGTACTACCCGTGCTGTACTACCCTGCACTGCTGTACTACCCGTGCTGTACTACCCATGCTGTACCTACCCATGCTGTACTACTACCTCGTGCTGTACTACCTGTGCTGTTACTCACCATGCTGTACTACCCGTGCTGTACTACCCATGCTGTACTACCGTGCTGTACTACCTTGCTGTACTACCTGTGCTGTACTACCCGTGCTGTACTACCCATGCTGTACTACCCGTGCTGTACTACCTGTGCTGTACTACCTGCTGTACTACCCAGTGCTGTACTACCGTGCTGACTACTGCTGTACTCCAGTGCTAGTACTACCTGTGCTGTACTACCTGTGCTGTACTACCTGTGCTGTACTACCCATGCTGTACTACCCATGCTGTACTACCCGTGCTGTACTACCCGTGCTGTACTACCCATGCTGTACTACCTGTGCTGTACTACCCGTGCTGTACTACCCGTGCTGTACTACCTGTGCTGTACTACCCATGCTGTACTACCCGTGCTGTACTACCTGTGCTGTACTACCCGTGCTGTACTACCCATGCTGTACTACCCATGCTGTACTACCCGTGCTGTACTACCCATGCTGTACTACACGTGCTGTACTACCTGTGCTGTACTACCTGTGCTGTACTACCCGTGCTGTACTACCTGTGCTGTACTACCTGTGCTGTACTACCTGTGCTGTACTACCCATGCTGTACTACCTGTGCTGTACTACCCATGCTGTACTACCTGTGCTGTACTACCTGTGCTGTACACCTGGCTGTACTACCATGCTGTACTACCTGTGCTGTACTACCCATGCTGTACTACCTGTGCTAATCACCCATGCTGTAACAGAATCCATGTTGTAAACCCGTGCTGTACTACCTTGCTGTACTAATCTGTGCTGTACTACCCGTGCTGTACTAGTCCCATCATACTACCCTGCTGTACACCTGCTGAATTACCACCTGATTGTAAATACCCAGTGTACTACCCATGCTGTACTACCTGCTGTACTACCCGTGCTGTACCTACCCTATGCTTACTACCAATCTGCTTACTACCTTGTCTGTACTACTGCTTGTATATTCCGTGCTGTACTACCCCTGCTGTAATACCTGCTGTAATACCTATGCTGTACTCACCCATGCTGTACTACCCAGTGTTTCCTTGTTCCTGTACATTACCCTGCTGTACTACCCGTGCTGTAATTTTAGTGCTGTACTAAACCTTGCTGTACTATACATGTCTGTAATTACCATTTACGTCATTCCTATGCTGTAATGTCTTACTACCCGAGTGTACTATCCATGTCTGTATATGGACCATGTGTGTACTACCCGTGCTGTACTACCTATGTGTATACCAGCTGTGTACTACCTTGCTGTACTACCATGCTGTATAATCCCGTGCTGTACTACCCGTGCTGTACTACCTGTGCTGTACTACCCATGCTGTACTACCCATGCTGTACTACCCGTGCTGTACTACCCATGCTGTACTACACATGCTGTACTACCCATGCTGTACTACCTGTGCTGTACTACCCATGCTGTACTACCCGTGCTGTACTACCTGTGCTGTACTACCCATGCTGTACTACCCATGCTGTACTACCCATGCTGTACTACCCATGCTGTACTACCCGTGCTGTACTACCTGTGCTGTACTACCCGTGCTGTACTACCCATGCTGTACTACCCATGCTGTACTACCCATGCTGTACTACCCATGCTGTACTACCTGTGCTGTACTACCTGTGCTGTACTACCCATGCTGTACTACCCATGCTGTACTACCCGTGCTGTACTACCTGTGCTGTACTACCCGTGCTGTACTACCTGTGCTGTACTACCTGTCCTTTACTACCCGTGCTGTACTACCTGTGCTGTACTACCTGTGCTGTACTACCTGTGCTGTACTACCCATGCTGTACTACCCATGCTGTACTACCTGTGCTGTACTACCCGTGCTGTACTACCTGTGCTGTACTACCCGTGCTGTACTACCTGTGCTGTACTACCTGTCCTTTACTACCCGTGCTGTACTACCTGTGCTGTACTACCTGTGCTGTACTACCTGTGCTGTACTACCTGTGCTGTACTACCTGTCCTTTACTACCCGTGCTGTACTACCTGTGCTGTACTACCTGTGCTGTACTACCCGTGCTGTACTACCCGTGCTGTACTACCTGTGCTGTACTACCTGTGCTGTACTACCTGTGCTGTACTACCTGTGCTGTACTACCTGTGCTGTACTGGGTTGTGCAGTTGTTGTGAGTTCATACTGTTAGCGATTTTGCTTCTTAAAAATCTGGCGAAGATATTTATAATGTTAGACGTCAGTGCTATGGGTCTATAATTCTTTTCTACTTCTTTGCTGCGGCTACGGGTTTCTTGGATTTCTTGCTGAACACGGTGTTCTAGGAGTCTGGGCCTGGGATTGTGTGTGTGTGTGTACTCACCTAGTTGTACTCACCTAGTTGTGGTTGCAGGGGTCGAGTCAAAGCTCCTGGCCCCGCCTCTTCACTGGCCGCTACTGGGTCACTCTCCCTGCGCCATAAGCTTTATCATACCTCTGCTTAAAGCTATGTATAGAGCCTGCCTCCACTACATCGCTTCCTAAACTATTCCACTTCCCGACAACTCTGTGACTGAAGAAATACTTCCTAACATCTCTGTGATTCATCTGAGTCTTCAACTTCCATCTGTGTCCCCTTGTTGTTGTGTCCCATCTCTGGAACATTCTGTCTCTGTCCACTTTGTCAATTCCTCTCAGTATCTTATATGTTGTTATCATGTCTCCCCTATCTCTCCTGTCCTCCTGTCCTGTGTGTGTGTGTGTGTATTGTGTGTGTGTGTGTGTGTGTGTGTGTGTGTGTGTGTGTGTGTGTGTGTGTGTGTGTGTGTGTGTGTGTGTTAGCATGTTATCAATGACTCTCTTTTTTTTAATCGAGCTTGGTCACAGACCGGGTCGCAGGGGCGTTGACCCAAGGAGCTCTCACCAGGTAAACTCCAGGAGTTAGGGTGTACACAGAGAGAAACTTTATCCCAGTAAAGATCTTGCTCTTCAACGTATGTCCGTGATTCTCGTCCTTCTTAAATAAATGTAAATAAATATAATCTTTAATTCTACGAGTACATAATACAGCTTATACAGACCTGGCTGACATCAGTGATATACTATAGAGAAAGCATTTGTTATGCAGAGTATTTCGGGCAAGTTTGGTTAATTTTGTCCCTCAGGATGCGACCCACACCAGTCGGCTAACACCCAGGTATCTTCTTGCTGCTAGGCGAACAGGGACATCCAGGTACCTGTTTACTGCTAGGTGAACAAGGACAGCAGGTCTCTTATTCAACAGATGAAGTATGTCAGTGTCACACCTCGAGGTCGTCACTACTGATAATGTCTCCCAAATAAGTGGAGGACAGCCTCTGTTCTGAGCGGGAGTGACAATGTTCTCTGTTCTGACAGTCTCTGTGGAGTGTTTGAGTAGCAGCAGCTGGGGAGGAATGTAAGGGGAAGCAGCCGTGTTACAAGCCTGGTGGGGAGGAATGTGAGGGGAAGCAGCCGTGTTACAAGCCTGGTGGGGAGGAATGTGAGGGGAAGCAGCCGTGTTACAAGCCTGGTAGGGAGGAATGTGAGGGGGAAGCAGCCGTGTTACAAGCCTGGTGGGGAGGAATGTGAGGGGAAGCAGCCGTGTTACAAGCCTAGTGGGGAGGAATGTGAGGGGAAGCAGCCGTGTTACAAGCCTGGTGGGGAGGAATGTGAGGGGGAAGCAGCCGTGTTACAAGCCTGGTGGGGAGGAATGTGAGGGGAAGCAGCCGTGTTACAAGCCTGGTGGGGAGGAATGTGAGGGAAGCAGCCGTGTTACAAGCCTGGTGGGGAGGAATGTGAGGGGAAGCAGCCGTGTTACAAGCCTAGTGGGGAGGAATGTGAGGGAAGCAGCCGTGTTACAAGCCTGGTGGGGAGGAATGTGAGGGGAAGCAGCCGTGTTACAAGCCTGGTGGGGAGGAATGTGAGGGGAAGCAGCCGTGTTGCAAGTCTGGTGGTGAGGAATGTGAGGGAAGCAGCCGTGTTACAAGTCTGGTGGGGAGGAATGTGAGGGGAAGCAGCCGTGTTACAAGCCTGGTGGTGAGGAATGTGAGGGGAAGCAGCCGTGTTACAAGCCTGGTCGGGCGGCTTGTGAGGGGAAGCAGCCGTGTTACAAGCCTGGTCGGGCGGCTTGTGAGGGGAAGCAGCCGTGTTACAAGTCTGGTGGGGAGGAATGTGAGGGGAAACAGCCGTGTTGCAAGTCTGGTGGTGAGGAATGTGAGGGGAAGCAGCCGTGTTACAAGTCTGGTGGGGAGGAATGTGAGGGGAAGCAGCCGTGTTTGCAAGCCTGGTCGGGCGGCTTGTGAGGGAAAGCAGCCGTGTTACAAGTCTGGTGGGGAGGAATGTGAGGGGAAGCAGCCGTGTTTGCAAGCCTGGTGGGGAGGGAAATACCACAACTGTGTCTAAATAGACTGGAGTAAAAAGTGCAAGAGTGTGAACACAGAGTAAGAAAGTCTGACGTGTGTTGCAGATGTTATCAAACTTCATGTCTTGCTTCTTTCACACTTCATGTCTTGCTTCATTCACACTTCATGTCTTGCTTCATTCACACCTCATGTCTTGCTTCACTACACACCTCATGTCTTGCTTCTTTATACACCAGTCATCACTGTCACACCTCATGTCTTGCTTCACTATACACCAGTCATCACTGTCATACCTCATATCTTGCTTCACTACACACCTCATGTCTTGCTTCACTACACACCAGCCACCACTATGACACTGTCACATAGACATGTGATAATGCAGACAACAGTGCATAGAGTACGAAATAGTCACTAAACCTCATCCCCAGTTAATCATAGTTATTATTAATATTATTATTATTATTATTATTATTATTATTATTATTATTATTATTATTATTATTATTATTATTGTTAATAATAATGATATTAGGGCATTATTATAACATTAAATTTTTTAAGGTTTTCTGTACACAGAAAATAAGGATAAACACCGTGTCACAAGACTGTCAGTGTATTACTACAAGAATGAATCACAATGTATGACATGAATGTGATGTCATGTAATGTTATAATTTACTATGTGATGTTATGTGACAGGTGGTTATGCGACCTAAGTAGGTGGTATGTCACGGAATGTCCTGAAGGAAGGTTTGGGCTGGGGTGTCTGACCTGTTCTCGCTAGTCTTGCATATTCTTCGGCCTTCAGTGTTCTCGTCTGATTCTGCTTCTCTCATACTGCTTCAGACAACTGAACGAGGTTGTTGATAGATTACTCACCTTCTGTTCTACTAAGTTCTGGAGTTAGATTCACCTACACGGTTCACCTAGAAGCATGATATGATTATAAGCTTGGTTGAAATTCTGTCAAGTTGTGCGTTGCTCTCTAAGTGACTACCTTGTATATTGCTGCTTTGCCAAATGCTGTTTCTTGCTGCTGCTGCTGCTGCTGCTGCTGCTGCTGCTGCTGCTGCTGCACGTCTGTTTCTGTATTAGGCGACGTATTTTTGTTTTGTTTTGTAACACTTGGCTGTTGGTGAGAATGATTAAGTGCTTCTCGTGTGTTGCACAACTCGTTACTCAGGTTGTGTTTTTTTTGTCAGTAATATTGAAGAGTACTTTGTGACTGACTTGACGGTATGAGTCACTAGTGCAGTCAATATGCATTCACAATGGTCTACACCAATCTATAATACAGTAGGGTAGAATCAGGTGCAGCTGTCAGCTACAAGAAGGGTTGAAAGTCTAGAATATATACATAGGAAGTACTCGAGGGCCTAGCCCCCAAATCTGCACACTGCCATAACCACATACTGGAGTGACAGATGTGGAAGAATGTGCAGAAGAAACCCAATGAAAGGCAGGAGCCCCGTGATGTATATATATATATATATATATATATATATATATATATATATATATATATATATATATATATATATATATATATATATATATATATACGCACATATTAAATAAATAAATGAAAAACAAAGAATCAAGGGTAGAGGAGTGATGGAAGAGTATGTAGTGAGTGACGGAAGGTTAGTGGGAATGATGTAAGGGTGGGAGGAGTGGTGTCCCAGCTGACCCAAATGATGGGTGGGTCTGGGCGGCGTGGGAGAATGATGGGCGTTGGTGGGTGGGTGGGTGTTGGTTGGGAGTGGGGTTGGGGGTTCGTGAGAGGCTGAGAGGAAGGGGATGAGGAAGGGGCGTGGCTGACGAAGGACTGGGAACAGATAGGGTTTTGTTTGGGTAAATTCGTTCTGAAACAACAGGGAAGCTGCCCGAGGACCTGCCTGGAGATGTCAAACTCTGGATGTTACACAGGACCGCACCTGCACCCCTCCCCCTTCCCCTCTCCCCCACACCCCCACCAGTGTAACACAACACCTTCCCATGCCAGCCTCCCTCTCCTGCCCTGCCTCCCTCTCCTGCCCTGTCTCCCTCTCCTGCCCTGCCTCACTCTCTTGCCCTGCCTCACACTCTTGCCCTGCCTCACACTCTTGCATGACTTCTCACCTTGCTAGTCCCAGCTCCTCACCCCTTCTGAAACCTAACATAGCTTTCTCCCCTTTCCTACTACGACTTCCTCCCACGACATCTGCAAACCCACTCTCATAACCCCACTATCATCATCCCATACTTCAGTAACCCCACCAGCACCACTACATACTTTAATAACACCACCAACACCACCCCATACTTTAATAAGCCCACCAACACCACCCTATATTTTAATACCCCCACCAACACAACCTCATGTGTCAATAACCCCACCATCACCACCCTATACTTCAATAACCCCATCAACACCACCTATACTTTAATACCCCCACCAAAACCACCCCATTCTTCAATAACCCTACCAACAAGTACAGATGGGCAAGAATAACATGTGGGCATGATACAGTATACATACATCTAGCAACCCACACCTGCATATCTCCACGACCAGTAACATACATACATCTAGCAATCCACACCTGGATATCTCCACGACCAGCAACATACATACATCTAGCAACACACACCTGCATATCTCCACGACCAACAACATACATACATCTAGCAACCCACACCTGCGTATCTCCATAGCCAGCAGACATAAACGTCAGTACAAAATATTCTGGAATAGCATAAATAAGCTGATATGACAAGCGTGTATAGCTGTGTATACACTTAACTTATAAAGCAAACATCAAGAATTACTGACCGTAGAATCCAGTAAAGGCGAGGAGAGAACCTGCTCCAGCTGTATAAACATCAATATAAACATCAATATAACATATAAACATCAATGTAAAGATAGGTGTAAGGCATCAATATAAACATCAATGTAAACAATGTAAACATCAATGTAATCAATTCGTACGTTGGACTACGTGGGGCCAGCAGTAACAGCCTGGTTGATCAGGCCCAGATCCACCGGGAGGCCTGGTCAAGGACCTGGCCGCGGGGGCGTTGACCCCTGGAACGCCCTCCAGGTAACGCCATCAACAAAGTATAGACATCAGACTCACTCGTAACACCATCAAGAAAAAGGAGACAGGGGATAGGGGTTAAAACGCCTGGAAGTAGGGAGTAGGGGGTACAGCAGTGGTTAAAAACAGTAGGAACAGGCAGGTAGGGTATAGTGGTTAACACATTGGGAAGAGGGAGGGGTAGGGCATAATGGTTAAAGCAGGAACAAATAAAGTGAGATGTAGGTGTTGGGTTAATGAAGGGAACAACCCTCTGAGGTTGCCGCTGTAATGCACATTAATACACTGATCAAACAGCTGCACTTACTGCACTCCCCTTCCCCCCCCCACACACACCTGTCAGCTCCAGGGGCAGAGGAAGGGGACTCTTTGTGGCACTCACACTGGGGAGCACTCTCTTGCTGGCTAGCTGGTGTGGTAGTGACTTCTAATGCGGTGGCTGGTGTTGTAGTGACCTTTTATAGCGTAGCTGGTGTTGTAGTGACCTTTTATAGCGTAGCTGGTGTGGTAATGACCTCTAACGGGGTAGCTGGTGTGGTAGTGACGTATAATGGGGTAGCTGGTGTGGTTGACCTCTCATAGCGTAGCTGGTGTTATAGTGACCTCTAATGGGGTAGCTGGTGTTGTAGTGACCCTCTCGTGGGTTAGCTGGTGTTGTAGTTACTCTAATGAAGTGGCTGGTGTTGTAATTACTCTAATGGGGTGGCTGGTGTTGTAGTGACCTCTAATGGTGTGGTAGTGACCTTTTATGGGGTAGATAGAACGGAGTATATTACAAACTCTAACCACACAATACATCGAAAAAGTAATGTGAAGGACCTGGTAGTGTTAATGTCAGAGGATCTGACCTTCAACAATCAATAGTGCCACTATCACATCTGCGAGGAAAATTATAGGATGGATAATGAGAACTTTCAGAACAAGGGATTCCAAGCCAGTGATGATCCTTTTTAAGTCACTTGTTTTCTCTAGGCTGGAATACTGCTGTACACTAACAGCTCCATTCAAGGCAGATGAAATCGCAGACCCAGAGCATGTACAGAGAACCTTCACTGCAAGTATTAGTTCAGTCAAGTACCTTAATTACTTTGAACGTTTGGAGTCTTTTGAACTGTACTCCCTGGAACGCAGGCGAAAGAGAGATACATGATAATTTACACATGGAAAATCCTAGAGGGACTGCTCCCAAATCTGCACACAAAAATCACTCCCTACGAAAGCAAAAGACTAGGCAGACAGGTACAGGTAGGTTCGCCAGAACATCCTGGCTCGGGTCTTCTCCATGTGGTGACCCGGCCAAACTAGGTAGACGGTGCAACATACCCCCAGTGAAAAGCAGGGGCACCATGAGTACACTAAGATAAAACACAGTAAGTGTCCGGGGTACAAGACTGTTCAACAGCCTTCCGCCAGGCAAAAGGGAAATTACCAAAATACCCCTGGCCTCCTTCAAGAGGGAGCTGGACAGATGCTTAAAGTCTGTAACTGATTAGTCGGGCTGTGGTTCGTACGTTGGATTACTTGCAGCCAGCAGCAACAGCCTTGGTCAAGGACTAGGCAACTGGGGCGTTGACCCTCGGAACTACCTCCAGGTAGACTCCAAGTAGATGGTGTTATAGTAATACTTGTAGGATAGCTGGTGTTATAGTGACCACTTGTGGGGTGGCTGGTGTTATAGTGACCACTTGTGGGGTGGCTGGTGTTATAGTGACCACTTGTGGGGTAGCTGGTGTTATAGTGACCACTTGTGGGGTGGATGGTGTTATAGTGACCACTTGTGGGGTGGATGGTGTTATAGTGACCACTTGTGGGGTAGCTGGTGTTATAGTGACCACTTATGGGGTGGCTGGTGTTATATCACCACCGAGATATCCATTACTGTGGCAAGATAAAATTAAAGAACTGGACAGTACAAACATAAGGGTAATTCCAGTCCTTGTAACCCACCCACACGTCATAAAGAGGTGAGAACAGCGTTGTGTGTACCAGGTTAGTGGAAAGTGAGTATGCTCCGGCATGCATAAACATTAAAAATGTACCAGAAGTCCATTGAGAGAGGTTAGGTTAAGTTAGGTAAGGTTTGTCATGAAACAGGACAAGTGTTTCCTGACACGGGTCTTAGTCAGATTCCTTGTCATATTCTTAGTCATATTCCTAGTATATCTCCCTTTATTGTAACTGTTTTTCATATAGTTGAATTACTTAGCTCTTGTAACTTTTAAGGTTTAAATAATAAGATATGAAAAGGAACCCATTGGAAATAAGTCACTTTTTCTGGGTAATCTACACATATGCTTCTTTGAACCTATGGTAAGTAAGTCGTAGCTGGCCGAGTGGCCATCTACGACTTACTCTCCATGGGTTCAAAACCTACTCTCCATGGGTTCAAACCCTACTCTCCATGGGTTCACACCCTACTCTCCATGGGTTCAAACCATACTCTCCATGGGTTCAAACCCTACTCTCCATGGGTTCAAACCCTACTCTCCATGGGTTCAAATCCTACTCTCCATGGGTTCAAACCCTACCCGTTCCGTGGTTTATCCTCAAAGAAATTGATAATGCCGTTAAGGTAATAATTTTTACAATGAGAAGACAATTTAAAAACAGATGAGTCATAGGAATATTAGGTAGTACTTTTTTTTTTACTCTCATGGCAGTAGGAAAGTGGAATGACCAGATGTGAAAGGCGTGAGGTCGAATTTTTCATACATTGTTCAAGAGTAGATACGACAAGGCTTAACAGGTCGGGAACCAGCAATGCTGGGGCGATGAAAATTAATAAGCAGCGCCAAGAGCCACGATTCGACCCCCACAAACATAAATACAAATCGATGAGTACAAATCAGTAAGTACACACAGTCTCTCTCATGACCTTCAGCCACAGCGTTTGGTCAGCTCCAGTTTTTTGCGGAATATCGTTGACTGTGATATGATCTTCAATTTGCATACATAATACCGGCTGAGCCAGCCATAACGCAACACCATTATGCCCACAATGAATTTATGCCTAACTATTTCTTAATTATTGTCCCGGGCGGGATAATGAAGCCTCGAAAGCCAGCCTGTCAGGCTTCTTTTTCCTTTGAGGTCATTGACGGCTTCCCCAGACCGTGGAGGACGTCAGGATAGTGACGCTTCTCAGGTTATTAAGTCCTTGATGGCTTCCCTAGGTCGTGGAGGACGTCAGGATAGTGACGCTTCTCAGGTTATTAAGTCCTTGATGGCTTCCCTAGGCCGTGGAGGACGTCAGGATAGTGACGCTTCTCAGGTTAATAAGTCCTTGATGGCTTCCCCAGACCGTGGAGGACGTCAGGATAGTGACGCTTCTCAGGTTATTAAGTCCTTGATGGCTTCCCCAGACCGTGGAGGACGTCAGGATAGTGACGCTTCTCAGGTTATTAAGTCCTTGATGGCTTCTCTAGGCCGTGGAGGACGTCAGGATAGTGACGCTTCTCAGGTTATTAAGTCCTTGATGGCTTCCCTAGGCCGTGGAGGACGTCAGGATAGTGATGTTTCTCAGGTTATTAAGTCCTTGATGGCTTCTCTAGGCCGTGGAGGACGTCAGGATAGTGACGCTTCTCAGGTTATTAAGTCCTTGATGGCTTCCCTAGGCCGTGGAGGACGTCAGGATAGTGACGCTTCTCAGGTTATTAAGTCCTTGATGGCTTCTCTAGGCCGTGGAGGACGTCAGGATAGTGATGTTTCTCAGGTTATTAAGTCCTTGATGGCTTCCCCAGACCGTGGAGGACGTCAGGATAGTGACGCTTCTCAGGTTATTAGGTCCTTTGCAGCTTCCTCCAGTCTTGGAGCTGAGAGGCTACTTAAGGCTTCTCTAGAGGGTGAAATGCCTGTTTAGGGATTTTTCTTCAGGCTGTGTCATTTGATGTTCCTTACAAATTTGCAGATGAGGTCATGGCGGATGAAAATTCCTAGCGTTTTTACACAACCTTCGTCCCTACTGACACTGGAAGATAGTTTAGGACTGCCGTCAGACGTGAAATGAAGAGCATTTTCCAAGCAGGCAAGCCAGAGTTAATTTCAGGGAAAATTTCAGTTATAAGTCCCCCGAAAATGGATCCCACTTTCCTCTCAGGTAGGATTTCTTCAGTCTCACACTATATTCAACATCCTAATACAACAACTCTTTCAGTTCTATTTTCAAATTGGTACAAAGCTACTCAGTCATGCTAGTGCTAGAACCACAAAACACTTCCGCTCACAAGTTTTTTCACCTCATATTTTAAGGTCCAGAAGGAGAATTTGGTTAAACTCTGCGAGTAACGATTTGAGTTACCGGAAATAAAGAGCGACACCGATATTGGAAGTGACTCAGTGACCTGGCCACCACATTTACAAGTAAAACTGATGATCCTGACAGACTAGTTAAAAGTAATGATACTGACGGCCTGGTTACTGATACTAGTGAAGATGTACCTGACGACCTGGTTAATGACACTAGTGAAGATGTACCTGACGACCTGGTTAATGACACTAGGGAAGATGTACCTGATGACCTGGTTAATGACAATTGTGAACATGTACCTGACGACATGGTTACTGATTCTAGTGAACATGTACCTGACGACCTGGTTAATGACACTAGTGAACATGTACCTAGCGACCTGGTTAATGACACTAGTGAACATGTACCTGACGGCCTGGTTAGTGACACTAGTGAACATGTACCTGACGATCTGGTTAATGAAGGTAATGAACGTGAACCTGTAGGCCAGGTTGGGAAGAGAAGATGGTGGAAGAAATAATAAAGGCTGAAGAGTAGCTTTACCTGTTCCAGCCGTAAAAAAACATGCTTCAGCACAAAGCTCAAGCAACGCCTGAAACAGTTTCAGGTGTTGGCTGCCTTCAGACAAGGTCCCTTCAGACAGGGTCAATTTAGGGTCCCTTCAGACAGGGTCAATTTAGGGTTCCTTCAGATAGGATTCCTTCAGACAGGGTCCCTTCAGACAGGGTCCCTTCAGACAGGGTTCCTTCAGACAGGGTTCCTTCAGACAGGGTTCCTTCAGACAGGGTCCCTTCAGACAGGGTCCCTTCAGACAGGGTTCCTTCAGACAGGGTCCCTTCAGACAGGGGCTTTGAAATGAAGGACACCTTCTTTCCCTGGAATCAGTAATCATTTAATGAAATAAACTGAATGAGCAGCAGGCTGAAGGGGCCGAGTGTCTTCTTTACGAATAAACGATAAAAAATGAAAAAAAAATAGTGTTTTATTTTTCTTAACGAAAATTAGTGCACAATTCTTGCAATATTTTTTAGCCTTTAGTTTACTGATACGATGTTTCTAAGACGTTTTATGGCCATTTTCTTATTACATGCAAATATGTCATCACAGTGATACAGTTGCATAGCTGTATGACCCTAATACAGTGATTCTCAACAAGGGGTAAATTTACCCCTTGGGGGTAAAAAATTACATGGCAATGGGTAAATATTTGTGTGTTATTTTTGTGCAAATCTTGAATAAAAACAAAATTCTGACTTTCTTGTTTTTATGTCCCTTTATGATGGCGATAATTTTTTTGTATGGAAGTGAGGGGGTAAATGGAGAAATACATCAAGCCGAGGGGGTTAATGATGGAGGAAGCGTTGAGAATCCCTGCCCTAACAGGCTTAGCGCTTCTTTTTGATTGTAATAAAAATAACAACGACACAATAATGCAGTATTGTTTTGGTTATTGTCGTAATTTTTTCGAAATTATTATTTTTTTGAATGTTAGATAAAAACAACAACAACCATGCAGCATCACATCCCGCTGCTAAATACGAGAGTGAGCAAGATGTCTGCAACCAGTCATCTACAGAATTGCAAAGAAATCACGACGTCGCTCTGATCAATCCAATAGCTTCGTGGCTATTGGATTGTTTTCTAACCTAATCTTTGGTCTTCTTGAATATCTTATTTGAAGTTTATACTTTGTAGACTTGATGCCAACATTTGTTGGCATAATATACGTGAATGTATACATGCACAGAAGTGTATATACACACACATGCATACACACATACGTATATGAATGTATATTTTTTTATTCTGCTGCGTTATAATTTTGTCACCAGCTTCCATGAATACTTTTGCGTGGACTGAGGTGGAAGAAGCTGTGTACACCTGTGCAGTGTTGCAGAGATACCTTAGTCGGATTGCATAGTGACTGAAACACATCTGATGATGATTATTATTATTATTGTTATTATTATTATTATTATTATTATTATTATTATTATTATTATTATTATTATTATTATTATCATTGTTATAATTTTAATTATTATTATTATTGTTATTACAATTATTATTATTATTATTGTTTTTGTTGTTGTCATTGTTGGATGACTAAATACACATAAGTATGGTAATACAGAACTCTTAAGAATGGCTTTCTATGATGTCAGTAAAGCCACGTTTTAATGTAACATGTGTTAAGCCATATTTCCTGGAAACATAGTAAGCTGATGGTTTAAAGCTTATGCTTTAATTAAGCTGATGGGTAAGCTTATGATTTGGCAGTTTATGACTTGATAAAGCTGATGCTAAAGCAATGCCTTGATAAAACTGGGTGAACATTCAAGATTCCCTTCAAGGGAAGTGTCTATATGTCTGTAAAGAACACCTGATCCGAGGAAATGGAACTACCATCTACTTCCTCGGGTTAACCCTGGTTGCCTGCCATCCACTGTACGTATCCCAACAGATTTATCCCTCCACAATAAGTATAATTCTCTTTTCGGTACACTTCTTCTAATACTGTATTAAGAAAGGTGGGCAGCAGTGTGCTGCTTCGCGATGTGTATCTGATAAGTTACATTGTGGGAACAAAGGGTGGCGAGGATCCCCTGTTATATGAGAAAGGGGAGGTGGGTGGTGGAAAAGGGAACTGAGTGGAGAAGAGCATTTTTATGGTAAAACTGGATCCATCAGCAGTGTGCTAGTACTCTGTTCCATGTGACAGTTACACAGTGGGAACAATGGCTTGCCATGTTTCCCTGATATATTTCATGACACATGATGGGGTCACATGGTGTTGAAATCTGGCAAAACTTGGCTGGCAGACTCCAGTAAGGCAATGAATATATCGTCAAGTATATATGAAAAAAATATATCTTTAAACGTATAAGAGAAAATTTTAGAAAGGACTTAATTTTAGATGAGTTCTTGCTAATTGACCAGTTTTACCTAATCGGCACGACATATATATATATATATATATATATATATATATATATATATATATATATATATATATATATTAGTAGATAACAATGTAGATTCATTATATGTCTAAGAATATGTAATGGAGATAACCTCGTGATATTTTTTTATCGTTGTTTATAATATAAAAAATGGGGAACAGAGAGGACGGGGATAGGGTATGGGGTGTCTGGCGGACTGGGATGTGGGAATGGATAGTACCGGCCGGCAGGCGAACGGACAGACACCGCCGGGGTTAGGTAGTGTGGGGTTGTGGTGGTGGGGAAGGAAGGTATTGTGGAGGTTGTTGGGGGGGGGTTACGTGTGGGAGGGGTGTGAGAGAGTCAGCAGGTGGCTACGAGGAACCTTGTCTTAATGAACCATCAGCGTCATCCACTGCAATATCTCGTGCGTTTAACGTCTTCAATCTTACGTACTGTGTCACGGCACATTAATACACCGCCCTGGACACAACCCTTGTGTTTTGATACACCCGTTTTCTTTTTAATTGGAAGGCTAGCTAAATAATTACATAATGGTGTGGGTTAATCTGATAGTTCGCCCGTCACCCGACACTACACTGCTGCCCTCCTGATTGCAAAATATAAATTATGTTCACGCATGGAAAGCCTTCGTACAGACGCCTCACAGGCGTCGAGACGAGGCGCACAACCGTAATGACAACGGAACTCGACTAATATTCTCTAAAAGAAAAGGACACTGGGGCTTGTAATCAACAATGACCGTTAACTCTGCCCAAGGTAATCAATTGTGATCTGCGCCCCGGCTGAAACAATACACGGGGGGATCAACTTACCCAAAAAAAAAATGAAATGCCCGTCCAATGACAACGTATAACATATGGCGAATGGGCTTAGCGTTGTGGGGGCAACGGAGGAGGACGGGGAGAGAAGAAGGGGGAGAGAAGAAGAGGAGGGGGAGAGGAGGGAAGCAAGGAGAGTGATAGGGAGGAAACAGAGAGACGTAAGTTGGAGGGGAGGATACTGGGGAGTTCAGAGGAAGGGAGGGTAAGAGAGAGGTAAAGAAGGAGGAAGAGGGGGAGAGATGAAGAGAATGTAAAGGAGAGAGAGACAGAGAGAAGGAAAGAGGGAGACAAGGAGAGAGGGAGGGAGGGAAGAAGAGAAAAAAAGAGAGAGGAGGGAGTTAAGGAGAGAGGGAAAGACATAAGGAAAGAGTTAGGGTGGGAAGGAGGTAGGGAGATATGGAAAGAGGGAGGGTGATACGAAGCGAAGGAGGTATTGAGATAAGCAGAAAGGGAATAAGGGAGATGAGAAGATGGCAGGAAGGAAGATAAGGAGAGAGGAAGCGAAGGAGATAAGTAGAGAGGAAGGGAAGAAAGATAAGAGAGGGAGGGAGATAAGGAAAGAAAAGGGAGGACAGAGGGAAGGAGGCAGAGAAATAAGAAGAGATAGAGGGAGAGAAGAGAAAAGGGTGAAGAGGGAAGGAATTACGGTATGAAATTAGGGGAGGAAAATGGGACAAGGGAACAAATAAGCTGGAAAGACGATGAAATTGTCTGGTGTGTGTATGTGTGTGTGTATGTGTGTGTGTGTATGTGTGTGTGTGTGTGTGTGTGTGTGTGTGTGTGTGTGTGTGTATGTGTGTGTGTATGTGTGTGTGTATGTGTGTGTGTGTATGTGTGTGTGTGTATGTGTGTGTGTGTGTGTGTGTGTGTGTGTGTGTATGTGTGTGTGTGTGTGTGTGTGTGTGTGCACTTTCTCTAGTTTCTTGACGTGCTTGACCAGGTGTGGGTTCCAAACTGGTGCTGCATACTCCAGTATGGGTTTGACGTATATGGTGTACAGAGTCTTGAACGATTCCTTAGTGAGGTATTGGAACGCTATTCTTAGGTTTGCCAGCCGCCCGTATGCTGCAGCAGTTATCTGATTGATGTGTGCCTCAGGAGATGTGCTCGGTATTATACTCACCCCAAGATCTTTTTCCTTGGGTGAGGTTTGCAGTCTTTGGACACCTAGACTATACTCTGTCTGCGGTCTTCTTTGCCCTTCCCCAATCTTCATGACTTTACATTTGGCAGGGTTAAATTCAAGGAGCCAGTTACTGGACCAGGCTTGTATCTTGTAGCCTGTCTCAGTGTGTGTGTGTGTGTATGTGTATATGTGTGTGTGTGTGTGCCCGCGTGCGTGCAAATGCGTGTGCATGTTTGTGTGTGCATGTGTGTTAGTTTCCCATTGTTAAAGGTACTAGTCAATAGAAACTTGGTCTGTTTTTGTGTGGGGTGTGCGTGAGCGCGCGCCAGCGCGTGCTCGAGAGAGAGAGAGAGAGCACCATGCGTCGGGGGAAACTACGGTACTTTGTCAACATTAATTGAAATTCTGAATTTTTATGCGAGTCGTCTTGTTTCTCTGAGCGAAATGTAGATCTCGCATGACTTCAGTAAACAAATGTGGGTACAGACGGGACAACGAGGGGAGACACAGCGAGAAGGGACAACGAGGGGAGACACAGCGAGAAGAGACAATGAGGGAAGACACAGAGAGAAGAGGAAGTGAAAGCACATTCCGGAAAGTTCATGGAAGTGGGAGAAGGCGAGAGAAATCTATTTAAGGAGATGATGATTAGAGGAAGAGGTTTTTGGCGAGGGCAAAAAGGCAATGTAGATTGTTATGGTGTTGGGGTGGAAAGATGGAGAACTGCAACACTGATAATACACCCAGCAACACCTTGTGTATACTGTATATAAATACACACGCACACACACATATATACATTATATATATATATATATATATATATATATATATATATATATATATATATATATATATATATATATATATATATATATATATCTGTAGGGAAGGAAGGCGGGTAGGGTCGTCCTCGAAAAGGTTGGAGGGAGGGGTAAAAAAGTTTTGTGGGCGAGGGGCTTGGACTTCCAGCAAGCATGTGTGAGCGTGTTAGATAGGAGTGAATGGAGACGAATGGTTTTTGGGACCTGACGAGCTGTTGGAGTGTGAGCAGGGTAATATTGTGTGAAGGGATTCAGGGAAACCAGTTAATTGATTTAGTTGGACTTGAGTCCTGGAAATGGGAAGTACAATGCCTGCACTTTAAAGGAGGGTTTGGAATATCGGCAGTTTGGAGGGACTTCTAAACTGTCGTATTCTGAGCTCCTCTGCAAATACAGTGATTATGTATGAGTGAGGTGAGAGTGTTGAATGATGATGAAAGTATTTTCTTTTGGGGATTTTCTTTCTTTTGGGTCACCCTGCCTCGGTGGGAGACGGCCGACTTGTTGAAATATATATATATATATATATATATATATATATATATATATATATATATATATATATATATATATATATCATATATACATATATACATATATACATATATATATATATATATATATATATATATATATATATATATATATATATATATATATATATATATATATATATATGTATATAGAATGAAATTAGCTCAGAGGCACGCACACCACCGTATGTCCTCGGATCACAGTAAAACACCTAGCTCTGCTGGGTGCGTAATTCTTAGGATTTGGTGGTCCTGTGGGTTAGAGCGTCATGTGGTTTTCGCTCACCATGAGGTGGGCCAAAACAACATGGGTTCGAGTTCTTGGCTAGTCGCAGCCATATTGTGTGTGTGTCATGCCGAACAGGAAAATAGCACCGCTCTTATTTCCGAATAAGGCATGCTAAAATTTGTGTATACAATAATTTCGCAATAATCATTCTGAACCTAACGAAAAAAACTATATTTCATTGTGTTGGCTTATTATTAAATTATTGTAAACTTATATGAAATATATTTAGTTGGATTAGGCTAAATTAAATTGCGCTTGTTATAATAAGGTTAGGTAAGTTTTCTAAGGTTCTTTTGGTACAAAATTATTATTTTTACGTTAACATAAATGAAAAAATACATCTTTAAACGTATAAGAGAAAATTTTAGAAATGACTTAATTTTAAATGAGTTCTTGCTAATTGATCAGTTTTACCTATTCGGCAAGACATACATACATACATATATATATATATATATATATATATATATATATATATATATATATATATATGTGTGTGTGTGTGTGTGTGTGTGTGTGTGTGTGTGGTATAGTCCACCCTGACTCAATTACGTGAGTTTTTAACTAACTGTAAAGCATGTATGTATGAGCGCTGACGCCCATTTCAGCGAGAAAATACAGTTAGCGAAGGAGTCGGACGAGTCAAGAGATGTGTCAGCGTCAGAGAAATGCACTGCTGTCCTAGGTCACAGACCATAAGTGTGTCGTTGGACAGGAAGACAGTCATTTGTCGCGTCAGCAGAGGAAGAAGTAACAGAACTGTTATCACTAGTGTCAGTCTGGTCACGCTGTCACAACACACGTTCTTCCAGCTCGGCTTTGGCTTGCACATTGACAGTTATACTTGCAGAGTGCTTAAAATGGTCGGCAGGGTGGCACTAGGGAGCCCTGTAATGGAGCACACACCACTAAATCCGGTAAGAGGAGGGGGGAGGGAGGGCGGTTGGTCATGTGGGCGGACGAGCAGGCTGGCAGGCGGGCGGGAGGGCGTACAGAGAGACGGGCGGCAGCACAGGTGTATCAGGTCCTGGTAGGAAGTGACCAATTTTCCTATTGAATTATTATGTAATGAGACACGATGTGGACTGTGGGGAACCCGCCCCGGCGCCGCTAACTGTAACTTAATCGTGATCTTTACGACTGGAACCCGGCATTACGGGGGTCGCATGCGACGGCGCATCTCTGCGACGCATGCACGCCGCGTTAGTTCCACCCGCTGCAATCTATCCTAAACGATTGCAATTTAGCGGTTACGTACTTTCTTGTTTGTGTTCGTTACTTCTGTGGAGGCCATTTGGTATTATGCGTAACCTCATTGAGGAGTTGGTATTATGCGTAACCTCGTTGAGGAGTTGGTATTATGCGTAACCTCATTGAGGAGTTGGTATTATGCGTGAAACTACCTCGTGTTCATGCGTCAGAAGACAGCACAATGTCTCCTGTCACGGGTCTTCAACACATGAAGACCTCTTTAGTGATTACTCATCAGCTGTGATACCAGTCATGGGTATCAGTGATTAAGCCAGAACTGGCTTAATGGTGCTATATAAACTGGGAATATAGCACCATTGTAAACCAAACACGGAATAATTTGTAAACCAAACACCAGAAAACACGAAATAATTAGAAATACATAAATAACGAGGGGAGGGGAGGTGAGGGGAGTGTAAAACGTAGTAAGTTGCTACGGTCAGGTATCTATA
Organism: Cherax destructor; assembly: GCA_009830355.1. Taxonomy (NCBI): domain Eukaryota; kingdom Metazoa; phylum Arthropoda; class Malacostraca; order Decapoda; family Parastacidae; genus Cherax; species Cherax destructor. Next base: position 923,618 of record WNWK01000049.1, read on the forward strand.
CACTGGGGGTTGCAATAAGATCACAGTGAGCAGGTGATACCAGAATAGGCAAAATAACCACAGGGGAAAAAATAGTGAAATCCCACGTGCTTTCGTGATTTCTCACATCATCTTTAATACTGTGAGAATTTCACTATTTTTTTTCCACTGTGGTTATTTTGCATACTGAGGGTTGTATGCCTTTGTGTATATTCTTTATTTCCCTATTTTAGGGATTAAACTATTCTTGACTTATAGTACCCCCATTTGCACAAAGACCGGCGCTAGGGAACTTTAATAGTGGAAGTACCTAAAGCAGAAAGAAGATAAATAGGTCTGCGACGTAAATCTAATCACCGGTGATGCCGGTACTAAGGTAACCTGGACCGGGGGAAGTGTGTGCGACCACCGGTAGTTCGCTTGAGGTCCTCACGACACCGCCACCGTCTCCATTATTAGACAACTGATAGTTTTTATACTTTTTTTTTAACCTAGCTTCCTTTCGGAGATTAATACGCACGAACTTTCTGCCAGCTCGGCGACCCTTTCATTCCTTAAGCTCAGGAGGGGAGAGACGGACCCTTTTTTTATTATTATTAAACAGAATTAAGTACATTGGGAATATGCTGCTAGTAGGGAATCCTATATGATAGGTAAATATTGGGAACAAGAAGTAGTTATATTTCCCTGTCATGTTCCGTCATACAGGATGGGTTTTTAAATCAAATGATAAAAATTTTCATCCTAAGGTGTCACAATCCAGTAGAACGATGAGGATACCGTCGCGGATTCCATTATAGGTTCAGTAGCTTCATAGGTATTGTTTCTGGAGACCTGGAGTTACTGTTACTTGGAAAGCGTCATCTCAGTTTAGGCTAACTGTATTTCCCAAAATGAGTCGCGCACACCCCCGGGGGTGAGCGAGAAGAATGTCGCAGTGACAGTAACTATGTTTAATATCCTTTATTTTTGTCAGATTTCACACGTATTCGACATATCATCAATCGGGAACATTATTATTCTCAATAAATCAGTACATTCCAAGGGAGTACTACGCTTAACTGCTAAGGAGTTTTCTGAATGCATCCATCCAGAGAAATAACTCATACTTACGTTCGTTGTAAAATTACCGTTAACTCCCTAATATATATCTCAACTTATGGACGAAATTAAAATAAAATTTATTGAAACTCAGATCTTAGTTGGCCCGATTGAAAATATTGACATGTTTCTTCCTGTTAAGTCGATTAAGACGGAGAACATATGACGTGTTCAATGTGACAGCGTTGCTTTTCCCACGTTCTCTCAAGCGTTTATAAACGCACCGTGTGCTTTGGAAAACATGTTGGGGGGAGAGTGATGGCTAGCATGGGGAGGGTGAGGTAAGAGGAGCAGGGAAGAGGTGAGGGTGGACTAGAGAGGAGATGAACCAAGGCAAGGTGAAGAGGAAGTGGGGGTAGAAGCAGAAGACAAGGAGAAGCAAGGGAAGGGGTTCGATAGGAGGGATAGGGAAGGGAGGAGAAGCAGGTGAGAGGGGAGGGGGCATGGAATGGGAAGGGAGGGGAGGAGAAAAATGAGCTGGGGGACAGAAACCACTAAGATGCAGCCAAGTGTGAGTGAAAGTTATGACTCTTGTGACTCATGACTCACCATATTGTTACTCAAAATATGTTTTATTCAATAGTATTTCATTCGGCATTCAGTGATGATTTTACTCATTACGACATTCAACGCAAGTGGCAGCGTCTGTTAGCCACAGCTAGGTGGGTTTAACTCACACACAACCATTCTATCTATAGATACGTAGGTTCAACTCACACCCAGCCATTCTCGCCCAAGTATCTATCTAACCTAATTTATATGCCATCCAAAGTATTTTCACAAGTTAGGATCTAATGCTACAAGGTCTGTTATGGTTAACTATCTGCACCACCGTATTCATGTACCCTGATATATCTCTCAAGGTATACTTCATAACTCTCTCTCTCTCTCTCTCTCTTTCTATGAGAGAGAGTGCAATTGCAAGTTCAATTTTTCCAGTCAATCGCTGCAAAGAAGAATCCGTAAACAAGGGATTAACTTTGTCCTCCATTATTATGTCCAATTTGCAATGTGGGGACCAAAACTGAGCCGCAGAATGTAAATGAGGCGTTACTAACAGTAGAGTGGTGGTATAACCATAGGACTTCCTTTACTTATACTTGGTACATGAATAAGACACATGTGCAACAGTTGGGTATCTTTATTGTTGTAAGGTATCGCCTCCTCTGCAGAGTTCTTCAGTCAAATGCAGAGGTCACAAATATTGTAGACAGAGGAAACAATGCAGAGGTTAAGATGATGCGATCAGTCAGTCAGCCTTGTAGTTGTTTTGAGGTGGTCAGTCCCTCAGCCTTCAGAAGTGTTCAGCTCCATAAGGTGAGCTTGTTTTAAACGAAAAAGCTCACCTTATATGTCGGAAAAGTCTTGGAAAATCACCCTGCACCTTATATGCTCAAGGTCAGTGTTTAGGGTAGGTTTTGGGTTACGCTTTAGCAGTTGTTTACTAACAGCTGTTGCACATGTGTCTTACTCATCTACTTGTCAGCATTGTATGTCATTATTGCAAAATTGCTTATGCTTCTTAATATGAAGCCAAGCAATTTCTGCAAACCAGAACTGCTAAGTCTTCGTCGCATCCGCTTTGGATAAATTCTCAATTATTTAATTTACAAGTTTCTGCCCCCAAGATTAGAACCCCTACATACATATGTCCACATTGAACTGTATCTACCATTTCCCCCATCCCCCCGACTATAGCACTAACCTATCTAATTCATCCTGAACTTCCCTGAGGGGTTTTCCCTTCAGAATTGGGTGCCCGAGATGCTCATGTATTCTAGCGGCTTTCTTTGTGCTTGACAATATTTTATTTCATGTAAACTACACATTGTATTGTGCAAAGAAATAAATTGTTTGATTTGATGTGTCGCCCCATCTGTGTGTCCCTTGCGAACCTACTCATGCCGCTGTTTTTCCCACACCTAGGTCGTTTATGATCGTAAACAGCAGGGGTCACAACACACACTCTTGTGGAACGCCACTGCAACATTCACAGCAGACTGGGCCTGATTTTGCTGGAGTGAGCAAAGCTCACTCCAGCAAATGCTTGGACCTCCTCTTTTCTGCAACATTGCAAGCTTCTGATGTGTTGATTGCAACACGAAAAGCCTAGAGCTATCATTCAACTCCCCCCGTGGTTGTTTTGCATCTTAGGGTACTTTGTAAGCAATCATTATTTAAAAAAAATAGGATTTGCAACCCCAGGTTATTTGACGACGTTTGATTAATTGAATGTATTGTTTAACAATCTCCAGATATTTTATCACTGACTGCAGAAACAGCCTGTAGAATCAGCAGAAATAAGGAATCACAAGGTAATAGATGTATCAGGTTAATGCCTTGCTAGACGGCATAAAACATCCCCAAGAGTTGGTTGAAATAGCGCATTATCGAGGAGTATAAAGAGAGAGATGAGTGGAGAGGCAGTACAGTATCACAGCAGCGTCATGGGTACAGAATGTAGGCGACATCGGTGACTGTGTCCACCAGTGTAGAGAAGAACCCGTCACTTGGTAGTGTCTGAGGTACTGGTCACTGTACCACACAACACCATCCTCAGGCAAAACAGAATTTTAGCTGGAATGAAGATGTGACATGTCAAGATATCTTATTAATAAAAATATACCAGACATATTAAGCAAATTTCCTAAATTTACTTGTAACAGATAAGTGAACTTTAGCTATAAATCCTGATGTATTCCTGGTAACCCTGTTGGGGCCTAGTTCCTAGGCTTTTTGTGTATCCATATGTTCTTGTACTACCGTACACAGGATGGATATGAGGTGCACAATAAACTAGCCACTTCGTTGGCAAAATCCAAAAAAAAAAAAAAAAAATCTAATCTTAACCATGCACAGCTACTGTGAATTATATTTCCTCAAGCTCAATCATCTTATATAAAAATGCAGTAGTGTGAACCGTTTTTGTATATTGTGACGGAAATTTCATAATATTTTCACCCCTGCATTTATGTTGTGATTTAAGGTATAAGCAGTATTCTACCTTCAGTGGCTTCAGTAAGAATAACGATCAGAGTGTTTTATATTCTCAGAGTGGATAATGCTTGCTATTTCTTTGAGCATTACCAATGGTTCTATTAGCTTTGACTTGAATCCAGAGGACGTAAAGCCGACAGCAGTAAAGAAAAGGCACCCCTTTCTTGAAGGAGATTCATTTTGCTATCTACAAGAGAGTCACCCTTTTCAACACTGTAAATATACCTAAGCCTATTTGTCTCCTTGAAAAGTCATTGCTCTTTGCTATGTTAAAATAAGTTTTTTGAATTTCGTCCATTTATAGGTCTCATTTAAAAAATCTTGAGGGCAAGGTTCTCTCTTTTTGTTATATATTTATAAATAATTATATCACCATCTTTAGTGGCGTGATTCCAGATGTTTCCGTGCCATTAGTGCAAATTAGAAATGATTAGGCCTAAATAATGTATCCTTATTTAATTTCTCTCACAGTAATATTGAAAGAGGTTCTACTCGCTTATTATTATTATTATTATTATTATTATTATTATTATTATTATTATTATTATATTGCATTGCAAAGGAAACGTTCAACACTTTTCTTCTCGTTGCCAGTCTGATAATGGTACGAAAATCGACAGAAACGTCTTTCACTTTTTTTTCTAAGTTGTGGATTAGCTGCTAACTAATTATTCATGTTTATATTGCGACCTAGAATAAAAAAAACATTGACAATATCTTGCTTACAAAGCCATTACGGCTCTATCGCCCCTCCCACCACCCTTCATCATCCATCGTTACCCCTTTCCCTCTCCCCTCCCTTCCATCCTTCCTCCCCCACCCCCACACGCAGGATGTATAACGTATGATAAACAACACAAGAATGAAAAATGACTGGGGCAGTTTACAAGTATTGCATCCAGCCATCCATCATTGTGACGCGCCACAATTACGCTAATAAGACTTTATAAAAGATATTGATGGCTGTGAGGCTCTCCTTCCAGAGAGACACCTACTTAACGCACCTATAGCGGATTGTCTCGCCCTCTTCGTATCAAAGTATTAGGGTCTCCTTTCAAAGAGACACACAACGCTCCTTCCAGAGAGATGCCTACGTAACGTATTCATCTCTCTGGAACCCTGGGGTTGAATATCCCGGGATGGGGTCCCTTGGGTGGAGCCCATGTGCTGGAACCCCTTGGTTAGAACTTTTGGCTATATTTACCTAGCTGAGTGTGGCGTACGCTGAGTACGTTATAATATTCGCCTTGCATCACTTGTGACCACATTCCTGTTTGCAATCAATAACCAAACTTTAGAGCATTGTAGTTCACCACCTGTCCGAACAAGTGCACCATTCACGATAAGGAATGACTGCTAGTTTGTGCTGGAGGTCTGCCAATCAGAGTGAGTGGGAGGGAAGCCACAGGGTTTGCTACCTTACATTTAGGGGCTGCATGGTGCTTTAGATCCTCACAAGACTCGAGCTGGGTAACACCATACCGGAGTCTGCTCTCTGTATGAGTGTCCATGGCTGTAGCTAGTGACAGCTCTCATGCTTATGCTTTCTTGTCAAACCCTCTCATATTATGGCATTTCATACAGCCACTGTGTATGGTGTTAACTGTAAATACGTTTTGGTGGTGGAAATATATAGTGTAGCAAAGGTAACGTCTGGTGTATATTTTTATTCTTCATTCTCTTGTTTGCTGTGTTGACAGTGGTGTTGTTGGTGTCTTTCACGACCAGGTACAACAAGCTTTTAAAAGTACTCGTGTTTCTGGCACTGATTCTCCAGGGAGAGTTGAACATCGGCTCCTTTGGCAACCTCTTAAATTTCGATCAACTGGCTTGGTGAAATCCAGCTTTCGATTGTCCTGACATTGACCGGCTTAGTGAAATCCTGCTTTCTATTGTCCTTGTATCGACCGGCTTGGTGACAATCTGGCATTGACCGGCTTGGTGACATCCTGGCATCGACCGGCCTAGTGACATCCTGGCATCGACCGGCTTGGTGACATCCTGGCATCGACCGGCTTGTTGACATCCTGACGTACATGCTTCATATGAAAAAAAAACACCTTTCTAGCCCTTTTGGCTCATTACGATTTCAACCTTCCATCTGTAGTCTCGTGTCAGTGCGTCCATGTCTATCCTATCGATGCTCCCACTCGAGTTTAGCGCTTCGCTCAAATATAATAAAAACATCGGAGTATCATCAATGCCCTGATCACATCTCCTCAATGTCTTATGGTTTTCTAGTGAGGTTAGGCCCTACGTAGTGTTTCCCCGTAGCCAGGTAGTCAGGTTGTGATCCCTCACAACCCTCTCAAGTTTCTGTGTGTGCTTGACTTGTTGAGGGCTTTACACTGGTGCTGCTCACTCGAGGACTGATTCTTACGTTCATGGGGGTGTCAATGTTCCTCTGTCTCACAACCAATATCCATCTGCCTTACTCTCACTATCCATCTGCCTCACTACCACTATATGCCTTACTATCACTATCTACCTTACTATCACTATCTACCTTACTATCACTATCTGTCTGCCTCACTATCACTGTTCATCCGCTTTACTATTATCATTCATCCACATCACCATCACCAGTACACAGTTCACAGTAGCATAACCAGTACACAGTTCACAGTAGCATAACCAGTACACAGTTCACAGTAGCATAACCAGTACACAGTTCACAGCCTCTAAACAAGCCACCGAAGGTCTTAGTAAGCCAATAAGGCTCCCATAGATCTCTCGGGGTAACCATTTAATATATGCAATATACTAAATGGTTATAACTATGACCATAATTTTTAAAGGGGTGGACCGGTAAGCCAACGGAAGGCCTCGGTCAGATGACCAAAAAATCCATCTGACTAAGACCCGCCTCAGGAAACACTTGTCCTGTTTCCTGACGAACCTTACCTAACGTAACCTCGGGGTATATACAACATATATACCCCGAGAGGTGTGTATCTCTCAGCGTACATACGCTGAGAGTTGACTTTAGGCTTTATTTTAGGTAGTAATGAATTCTTGACTGGTGATGAATAGGCGACGTGCAGCTTTAATGACCCCTCGTGCAGTGGATATGCTTTAAACTCCATTAACCAACCATATATTACCACCCACTCTGTTACAAGACAACAGTGAGTCAGTGTATTTACCTCCCACTGGGTTACAAGACAACACTGGGTCAGTGTATTACCTCCCACTGGGTTACAAGACAACACTAGGTCAGTGTATTACCTCCCACTGGGTTACAAGACAACACTGGGTCAATGTATTACCTCCCACTGGGTTATAAGACAACATTGGGTTAGTATACTACGTACCACTGGGTTACAAGACAACACTAGGTCAGTATTTAACCTCCCACTGGGTTACAAGACAACACTGAGTCAGTATTTAACCTCCCACTGGGTTACTAGACAACACTGGGTCATATCCATCCTGTGGAGGATATGGATACACAAAGGACCTAGGAACTAGGCCCCCAAAATTAGAGAACTTGCTTAATTTATCTGGTATCATATTTTCATTAATACGATATCCTGACATATGACATAGGTTATTATACTGTCTCGATATTCGGCAATAAGTGGAGAATTAAGCACACAGTTTTCAAAATAGATACCACAGGGAAGGCCACATACTTTGTAATTGGTTTGATCATCATCTGTGTGTCTGTCAAACTGCCAGAAGTACTTGTAAGCTACTACAACATCAGTCAGTCTGTTCACATTGAAAGTTGCTCCATGAACTTACTAATCTACGTTCATGTTATCATAGTGGGTTAAAGATTTGTTTAGGCTTCTAACTGCATTCCTATAACATTGTTTCATTATTTACTTCTCTCCTAATATTATTCCTAATGCTAGACACAGACACACCAAAGTTATATTCTACAGTTTCCTTCAGGATATTTTTCCTGGCTAACGTACCAACTTTATCATGAAGGAGTAATCCAATGTGTGTGATGGAATCCATATCAGTTGTATATTATTACTTTTTTCCAAAAATTTTGAGTATCTATATCGACTTTCCCAATGAGCATGTTGTTGGAGTCATTATATGAGTCAAGTGCTTTCAGTGATGACATGGGATCAGTAATAATCAAAGAGTCAAACTCAGTGTCATAAGTTAACATTAGGATGATAAACAATTTGGCACAACACTACCGATGCGGCGATAATCTTTAATGATGATAAGACACTAAACGAAGACAGAACATCTCCACCATTCTTAATAACAGCTCCAACACTGGTCATTAATAACTTCAAATACACAATTAACTGCTCCACCACAGGCCATCAATAAGCCACACCACCACCACAACCAACCACAACATAGGTCATCAATAAGTCACACCACCACCACCAACCACAACACAGGCCATCAATAAGTCACTCCAACACCATCACAACAACAGCAACTGAGGTCATCAATAACGCAGTACACCACAACACGTCATCAACCTCCAGTGAACCAGACCTCACTTAGAGACCTGGAATTGGCATCCAATACGCCAGGGTCTCAGACCAAAGGAAAGTTCCATTAATATAATTGTTTTCTATTTGGCTTGTCATTGGTGTCTATTAGTGTAGACGGCTGTGCTGATGGCGGGGGTGAGAGAGGGAGGGGAGAGCGGGGAGACAGTGGAAGGAAGAGAAAGGGAGGGTTAAGAATGGAGTAAAGAGATAGAGGGAAGAGTGGCGGAGAGAGAGAGAGAGAGAGAGAGAGAGAGAGAGAGAGAGAGAGAGAGAGAGAAAGGGAGAGGTTGTAAAGAGAGGAAGAGTGTAGAAAGGAGAGAGAGAGAGAGAGAGAGAGAGAGAGAGAGAGAGAGAGAGAGAGAGAGAGACGGGAAATAGGTTAGGGGAGGGGGTGCTATGGGAGTAGCATGAGAGTAGATGAAGAGGGTTTTAAGAGAGTATAAAAGGATGGCTAGAAAAATGAAGAGAGTGGAAGAGGAGGAATTGTTTGGGAGGAGTTGAACGAGAAAGTGATAAAATATGATTCAATGAAAGAATGAAAAACATGACTTGACAAAGGAAGGTGAAGGAAGTCTGTGATTGTGGTGGTTTTGATAAGAACCTGCCTTGTATGGGCCAGTATGCCTTCTGCAGTGCTTCTCCATTCTTATGTTCTTAACTAAATCTATAGAGTCTTTCCTGTGTGTTATTTCCCGTCCGATTTCTGTTTGTGGGGTCGTGCTCTGGCTCCTGGCACCACCTCCTAAACTTCATCGACCGGCATTCCTGGTTTGTGACCGCTTGAGCTCTCTCACATTTCTCTTAGCTGACACATTCATACGGTTTATGTACTCTTCCAGCGACATGCTTCGTGTGATGTTTACTCCAAGGTCTTTATCTTTCATCGATACTTGTAGGTTTTCACATTCAAGTCTGTATTCCATCTCTGATCTTCCCTCCACTTCACTAAATTTTGTGACCTTGTACTTGTTTTGATTGAATTCCGGCAGCCATTTGCTTAACCACCCCTGCAATATGTGTAAATCTAGCTGGAGGCCTTTACTGTCCTCTTCTCTTTGTATAATTTTCAATGGCTTCACATAATTTGCAAACAGAGACATGTGTTCGATCCCATCTGTTAAGTCATTTACATATATGAAGAAAAGTAGTGGCCCTTGATCCTTGGGGGACCCCACGTTTTACCTTAATAAAACTTGACACGTCCTCCCGCAGTGTCACTCGTTGTTTCTTGACTTTCATGCACTACTTTTATCCCTGTTTGCTGTTGAAGCCTTGGATCAGTCTTTGGTGGGGGACTATATCAAATGCTTTCTTGCAATCCAGAAAGATGCAGTCTACCCATTTATTTTCTTAGTAACTCGGTAATAGAATTTTAGCAGATTTTTCAGGCATCTCTCCCATCTGTGAATCCTTGACAGTTTTCACTGATGAAACTACTAGGTTCTCCAGTATCATCCTCCTGATAATCTTCTCCATTACTTTGGCAAGGATGAACATCAGTCATACCTACTTGTAGTTACGTAGTGCTTCCTATGTGTCCCTCTTCTTAAATTGGGATCACATTAACCACTTTCCATCTATCCGGTAGTCATCCCATCTCTAGGGACTTGAGGGGTCTCGTACAGTGGTTCCCCTGCTGCTTTTAGTACCCACGAGGACAAGATGTCAGGTCCCATTGCTTGTGCAATGTCCGGTTCATTTAGTATATCTTTTATTCCCTCCGTCGTATATATTTTTTCTATTATGGAATGATCTGTTTTTGGTCCTGTCTTACCCGACGTAAATAACTTTTGCTCCTCAACGAATGAGTCTCCAGAGTTTCTCTTAAGATTTTTTGCATACCTCTTTGTCATCTACGGTAATTAATTCTTCATTCTTCAGTGCTTTATTGTCGTTTCCTTATGTAACTGTGAAGTAGTTAGTTCTCTTTTAACTTTCTGTGTTATGTTATTTACAGTCTTTCAGCTTCCCTTCTTAACTATGCATAGTCGTTCCAAACTTTTTTTTTAGTAAGAAATGGTATTTGATACCGGCTGGTATGTAAATAAGACACATGTGTAGTACTAGCATATTTATTGAGAAGACGTTTCGCTCACAGGATATTTATCTTTATCATGTTAACGTGAAAGAAATGTTTCGTTGATGAATATCCTAGTGCAACACTAGTGTTATATTTACTTAGTTCTTCTGCTTGTTTTTTCTGTATTCTTCCGTCTGCCGTCTTCTATATATCTCCGATATTCTTTGACCCTTGCCATGGCTTCCCTGCGGTCCTGGCTGAGTCATGGGCTCTCTTATTTTATTGTCCTTTTTCGTATAAATATTTTTCTTACCTCTCTTCACTTCATATTTATTATTTCCATCATCTTATGAGCTGTCTTGCCTTCCAGTTCTCTTTCCCAGTGAACATCAGAAAATTTCTCATTTTCATTGTCTGATCTTCTATAGTTTGACTTTCTGTTATCTCCTTCCAATTTTTATTTACAGTTGTGATTCCACTATGTAATCAAATCTTATCACAGAGTGATCACTCTGCACCTAATTAATTCCATTGTCAGTTTCCTCTATATCTCTTTCATCTAGAGTGAGTAGTAATCTCAGTCTTGTTGGATTATCTTATAGCTGACCTCACATTATGGTTCCTGAAGTTTTCCATTGCTGCCTCCATTGTCTTTGAACATAAGAACATAAGAATGGAGGAACACTGCAGAAGGCCTACTGGCCCATACAAGGCAAGTCCTTATCAAAACCACCACTACCTAAGAATTTACTCCCGTACTCGTGACACTAATCAAACCCAGCCCCTCACACTCTTTGCTTTCCGAGTGTTTGCTCCCTCCCCCTCACTCTCTACTTCTATAGGTTCCAGATTTTTAAATAATTTTCTGTGATTGAAATCACTTATCAGTAAGCGTGCTGTTGACAGTCTGCTGTTTTACCCAGTAGTCTAATTGTTGACGTATTGATATACCCACAGGTTATTCTATGCCTCTTGATGTTTAGTGGAGGGTCTATCTACCTGGAGTGTGTTCCGGGGATCAACGCCCCAGAGGCCTGGTCCATAAACGCCTCGCAGTGGATCAGGGCCTGATCAATCAAGCTGTTACTGCCGAACCACAACCCGGCTGGTCAGGCAGTGACTTTAGATGTCTGTCCAGCTCCCTCTTGAAGACAACCAGGGGTCTATTGGTAATCCCACTTATGTATGCTTGGAGGCAGTTGAACAGTCTTGGATCCCTGACACTTATTAATCTGTACAACACTGTTATCAGCTTGGACTCGCCTGTCAATAGTTCCCCGCTACGTAGTCTTTGAACTTTTCGGCTCAAGAGTTTTCATCTCCACAAAACTCCATTTTTCCTAATTATGACTGCCAGACCTCCTCCCGTTTTCTTTATTTCTTTCCTTTCTCACTATATACAGTAATTCTTCCACCCTGGAAACATTACAGTTATTACCCTAATGATTTTCGTCTCAGTGGAAGCTTCAGTGTCTGCTGATCCTTTGATATTTTGTCTTTTTTTTTTATTTCTCACTTTTGTAGGTCGTGTGGACTGTTTGTGTGACACAACACTGATCCCCGTGACTTATTTGTTGGTTACTAGGTGTGTTACAGTGGTTAATGTGTTACAGTGGTTACTGTGTGTGTTACAGTTGTTACTGAGTGTGTAACGGTGGTTACTGTGTTACAGTGGTTACTGGATGTAATATAGTGGTTACCTTGTTACAGTGATTACTGGGTGTGTTGCAGTGATTGACTAAGACTTTAAGGTTATATCTGTGTTTATTAGATAGTAACGAGAGGAAACACACACACAAACACCTTTGTTTGCTCTAATCTTATCTCACATTTCCGCTCATATGTTTCAATTAAAGCCAACTTTTGTGTGACACGTACTTGATGCTTGCTTCTCACCACCACCACCACCACCAAGTACCACTACCAGTACCACTACCACTACCACTACCAGTACCACTACCAGTACAACTACCAGTACCACTACCAGTACCAGTACCACTACCACTACCAGTACCACTACCACTACCACTACCACCACCAGTACCACCACCAGTACCACTACCAGTACCACTACCACTACCACCAAAAATGTGTCGTGTCAACTGTGATGGCATATTTTGACGTTACTGATTTTCGACAAAACGTTAATATTGCGTTGGTCCCGGTGGCTGTGCCACTACCAATTCCTTTGAAACGGATTACAGCAGTATTTTTTTTCTGTTCAATGTTCATACATTGTTAAAAAAAATGCTTTTGTATGAGCACTGCCAGATATATGATGGACAGCGCCAGACTAATATGACATGAAGGGCGCATTTTGGGTTGTCCTGTTACCGTTGTTTATATACCGAGGGGGGGGCGCAGTCTCTGTGTGTGTTGCAAACAGATTCTTGATTCCTCATTGAGTCTATTGGTAATCTCACTTATGTATGCTTGGAGGCAGTTGAACAGTCTTGGGCCCCCGACATTTATTAATCTGTACAACATTTAACAGCTCTTGGTCTTCGGCTTCAAAATTCTTGAAAAATTTGAAGTCTATTTTCTTTGCGTAGAACTTCATAGAATGACACTTTGCTGGATTGTCAAGTTACATTGTGGGAAAAAAAGTGTCTATTGAAATATTTTATTCAAATTTGTCGTAATAAAGCATATGCAACAATGTGCGATCCAACTGCATAAAATCAGTAAAGTTTCACAAAAATTTCTATAACATTAATGTTTTGTCGAAAATCAGCAATGTTAAAATCTGCCATCACAGTTGTCACGACACTTCTTTTGACAACTTTAACCTTAATTTGCAAAATATAAATATCGGTCCCTATCACTTCAGATAACAATTTCTGAAATCGCCACCGAAAATTGTAGAAGGAGACCTAAACACGAGGTTGTATCTGTTGTTTATAACAACAGAAACTAAAAAATGCCTGGTTTTTATTATAACATTGCGCAAGCCAAAAATTACGTTATTTGAAGGTCTTTTATCTCCCTTCAAGGGCAAAACGTCTATCAAGAAAACACATAATCTTGTAGCTTAGAATCTGCTCTTTCTGATGAAGTTTAAGAAAATTGTTTTTTTTTTTTTTTTTTTTTGCTATTGGTATTCGAAAAGGGCCTAAAATTCACCGTGAGGCCATTTTTAGGGTACCATTAACACAGGAACTAAAAACGTTTGTGACGATATAAGAACATAAGAACATAAGAAAGAAGGAACACTGCAGCAGGCCTACTGGCCCATGCGAGGCAGGTCCAATTCTCCAACCGGCTTAAGCCAATGCTCCGACCCAGCCAGGTCAGGTTACATTCACTTAAGGAAGGAGCACGGCATCTGACCTAGTAGCACAAGCTAGTCAGGACCAACTCACACCCACCCGCACCCACTCATATATTTATCTAGCCTATTTTTAAAACTGCACAACGTTTTAGCCTCTATAACTGTACTCGGAAGTTTGTTCCACTCATCGACAACTCTATTACCAAACCAATGCTTTCCTATATCCTTCCTGAATCTGAATTTATCCAACTTAAAGCCATTGCTGCTTTGCATATTAATTTGAAATTGGACTGAGAAGTTGACAATCATCTTGGTGAACAAGTACAGTCATGGACGCCAGGTGGAGAAGTCACATACTTGTTGGCAGCACGGGAGAGATTACGAAAGACTGGTGGTAATCTTACAAGAATCTCGAAGGAAGTGAGAGAGGAAGAGGGAGAGGGAGGGAGAGAGAATTACATTGAGAATATCTTAAGGTATAAATCAGAGAGTACATTAGAGGTCATGAAAACGACATAAGACCGTAGCGATTTCTATACAAATGGAGTTTAATAAAATTATCCACTTGGGTAGCTGACTACAATAATGTCATACTGAAATAACGTTTTCCTTTATACATACAGGCAGCCGAATTCAAGATTCAAGTGTACGCCATAGATTTTTTTTTTTGCCTTCTTTAGTTTCATACTGTTATAAAAAGTAAAAGCATGTACATTTTAGGACTGCGATTTTTGAAATCAGCTACAGCTTAGTCTGCTCTGTCATCTCTTTTGTGTTAGACTCTGGTTTGTGTAGAGTACGTCACCGTGGGCGAGATGGAACGTACTGCTTGTCACTGTGAAACGCCATTTTTTTATAGGAACTTGTTGTCGGTATAAGTCTAAGTCAAGTGTTACGGAGACATTACTGGTTTGAGCATATAGCCATATTCCCAATTAATTGTATATACCAGAGTCTAACACAAAAAAGAGATGACAGAGCAGACTAAGCTTGCGTTAACGACGACTCGACAGCCAGAGGGGGACTGTGCTCGATGTAACTCCTAAGAGAGGCAACAAGGCAATTGAGTGAGCCAAACCGATCAGCCCCGGGTGTGATCACGTGACTTTACAACTACCCCCCAGCGATTGAAACAAGCGGACAGGGGGTTAACAAGTGCTGACAGCCAATCATAATTCCATCACTGAACACAACTAAGTACATCCTACCTACTTATATAAACTATGACACTAAGTCAAATAATAATATAAAACAAGATATTTTCATTTTAGCTATTAATGAAAACATCTCCAATATAAAATTATATGAAAATTCAATATAAATCAAATATATACACGGTGCCCCTTTCAGGGGTCGCATCACTGAGGTTATTTTTTTCATCAATTCTTCCTGGTCACAGACCGGGCCGCGGGGGTCGTTGACCCCCGAAACCCTCTCCAGGTACATACTCCAGGTATACAAGACACTCGACTCCTTGAGTTTGCTGCTCATTCATTTCATTTGATCAAATGATTCCTGATCTCATGGGAAGAGATTGGCCCACACTTAAAGCCGCTCGAAGTGTTGCTTGAGCTTTATGCTGAAGCATTTTTCTTACGGCTGGAGCAAACGAAGATACTCTTCAGCCTTTACCATATTATTTTTTTACACAGGGTTTAACAAGGTTAGGGTAAGTGTTCCTAACTCTGTTTACAAGCTAAGAGCTTGTAAACTGCTGAAATGACAGATCTATCCAGGGTGGGTCCAGGCGAGAGATGAGGCGTTTAGCTCTGTTCTCTACTCTGTTAAGAAGTCGCAAATGAGATGGGGGGCAGGTAATATAAGAAAGTGGAGCATACTCAAGGTGTGAGCTTACTTGTGCCTCGTACAGAATCTTGCAACCTCTTCTGTCGAGCAGATGCGAGATACGTCGAAGTGCTGTAAGCTTCCTGGCCGCCTTGTGTGTCATATTTACCATGTGGTTCTTCATGGTCAGTCTGGAGTCGAATTTTACCCCAAGGATATCAACTTCATCCCCAGATACCAACACTCTTCCATGCATACTTACCAGTGCTCCAGCATTACCATCATGGTGCCTAGAGACCATCATCATTTGTAATTTCTCAGGAGCAAATGTTACCTGCCATCGTTTACCCCACGCTGATATAGCTCTTAGCTGGTGATTAATAGCGTAGAGCAGCTGGTATTTACTCTCTTGGATAAATAAATGTCAGCGTGCAGTCATCTGTATATGCATAGGATTCTGAGATGAGATGGAGGAAGTCGTTGAAGTAGACATTCCATAACAATGGCCCAAGCACACTTCCCTGTGGAACACTTGCCCCAATAGGATGTCTTGCTGACTCTGTCTTATTGATACTACCCTCAGAAGGTAATCACTGAGGAGACATAGTGCAATTCCCAGTACTTGCAGTTTAGCCAAGAGTCCCTGGTGCCATACTTGGTCGAAAGCACCACAACTGACTTTGAAGTTATCCAGTGACTGGTGCCACTTAGTGGAGAGGTTTAACAGTTGATCAGCAGCAGAGTAACCTTTCCTGAAGCCATATTGACGGTCACTAATTAGTGAGTGGAAGTCGAAAAACTCAGTCATTTTCCGTGAAATTATTATCTCAAGGATCTTGCCAGTGATTGACAGGAGTGACACTGATTTCCGCTCTGCTCTTCTTTTTGTGATCAGGGACTACGTTTGCCTCTTTGCACAGAGAGGGCCATTTACATTGTGCTAGGCAGTGCTGATAGATGCGAGTAGAGATGCCGCGGCACCTCTACTGCTGTGGGCTCAGCTTGTCTGGGCCCACAGCTTTTGATTCAGCGATTTAAGAAGAAATTCTTCCATCGCTTCTTCTTCTTCTTCTCAACCTGGTCCACAGGTTCATGTTTATTTCTATCATTAACGGTGTTCTTCACACCAACTCCAAGACTGAGGGACTGATTACCTCGTCTTTTGTATGTAGTTCTTCTGTCTTCCATTCATGTCCTTGAATTTGTACTGATAAAGCCACTGGATGGCGTAACGTCTACAATAAAGATACTCAGATGTTGCACATGTGTCTAATTTTCATCGTTACTTTTAACTAGGCGGTCAGGTTCATAAGTTTTTACACCATCACCACTACCACCATCACCACCACCGCCACCACCATCACCATCACCACCACCACCACCACTAACATCACCACCAACACTAACATCACTACCATCATCACCACCACCACTAACATCACCACCACCACTAACGTCACCATCAACATCACCACCACCACCACCACCACTACCTGCTCATGCCAACTAGAGATTACAGCATCTGCTTCCTGGGTAACTCATCAGTATTGTATTCCTGCTGCAATGTCTGCTAAATCTCTGCTTAGTGCAGAACATTCTCACTTTCTGCTGAAAATCAGCAGTGCCAGACCAGGCCTGTTGTTAACTCAGGTCTGCGCTACAGGGAACACCTTTACAAATACTGTAGTTTAGTTTCCAGTGAAAATAATAATAATATTGATAATAACAACAACATGAATAATAATAATAATAATAATAATAATAATAATAATAATAATAATAATAATAATAATAATAATAACAATAATAATAATATTATTATTATTGGTTACTAGAGTGTGTGGGTACAAGAGTGTGTGGGCACTAGAGTGTATGGGTACTAGAGTGTGTGGGTACTAGAGTGTAAGGGTACTAGTGTGTGGGTACTAGAGTGTGTGGGTACTAGAGTGTGTGGGCACTAGAGTGTATAGGTACTAGAGTGTGTGGGTACTAGAGTGTGTGGGCACTAGAGTGTATGGGTACTAGAGTGTGTGGGTACTAGAGTGTGATGGTACTAGTGTGTGGGTACTAGAGTGTGTGGGTACCAGAGTGTGTGGGTACTAGAGCGTGTGGGCACCTAGAGTGTGTGGGTACATAGAGTGTGTGGGTACTAGAATGTGAGGGTACTAGAGTGTGTGGGTACTAGAGTGTGTGGGTACTAGAGTGTGTGGACACTAGAGTGTGTTGGTTCTTAGTGTGGGTACAAGAGTGTGTGGGTACTAGAGTGTGCGGGTACTAGAGTGTGTGGGTACTAGATTATGTGGGTACTAGAGTGTGTGGGTACTAGAGTGTGTGGATACTAGAGTGTGTGGGTACTAGAGTGTGTGGGTACGAGAGTGTGTGAGTACTAGAGCGTGTGGGTACTAGAGTGTGGGTATCTAGAGTGTGTGGGTACTAAAGTGTGCGGGTACTAGATTGTGTGGGTACTAGAGTGTGTGGCTACTATAGTGTGTGGGTACCTAGAGAGTGTGGGTACTAGTGTGTGGGTACCTAGAGTGTGTGGGTACTAGAATGTGTGGGTACTAGTGTGTGGGTATTAGAGTTCTGTGGGTAGAAAAGTGTGTGCGTACACACACTCTTGTACCCACAGAACTCTGCTTCCCAGAGTGCTGCCCAAGGAGCTACCCAGGATGCTACCGAAGGTGTTACATAAGACTATCTAAGGTGCTACCCAGGGTGCTATCCAAGGTGCTACCCATGATTCTGCCCAAGAGGCTACACAAAGTGCTACCCAGGGTGCTACCAAAGGAGCTACCCAAGATGCTACCCAAGATGCTACACAAGATATTACACATGGTGTTCCGCATGGTGCTACCCAAGGTGCTATCTTCAAGGATGCTACTGACATCTGTTTGTCCAATCATCTTCCTTTGCAGTTTGTTGCACTCACCTACAACACTGTGCTCAGACTCCAGCACTGGTGAGTGGTGGGCAGCTGCTAGGCACTGTGTTCAGCTCTGGCAGCTGCTAGGCACTGTGCTCAGCTCTGGCAGCTGCTAGGCACTGTGCTCAGTTCTGGCAGCTGCCAGGCATTGTGCTCTGCTCTGATAGCTGCCAGACACTGTGCTCAGCTCTGGCAGCTGCTAGGCACTGTGCTCAGCTCTGGCAGCTGCCAGGCACTGTACTCAGCTCTGACATTATCAGTGGTACTCATAATACGAAATTCTTATCGCTCTTCCACGGAATAAATCTGGTTATAATTTATGTAAACATGTTCTTCTGGCTCCTGAGGTTATGTACACTGTCAATAATAATATTCTGTTACATTAATTTTTATTTATTCTCATTTTGTTCTCTGTTTTTTCCATTCCTTTCTTCTATGTTCTTCCATTTGCCTTCACTATTCGTTCATCCGTGTTTTCGAGTCCTCTCCATCCGTACTTCAAAAATAAATTCTTGTTATAATCAGTTAATGTATTCAATATAATTTTAGTCATAACAGTATCAAAATATTTCCCTTCAACGTTTAGAAGAAAATAATGGCAGAATTTTCGTTTATTTTTCATGCTCCTAATGTGAGCAATTTCCTTGTTGTCCTTAAACATAAACCTGTCTGCAAAATTAATGTAATTGCAGTCCACTCCTCCCTTCCTTGTCCGGATTATTTTGAAAACTTCTTTTCTGTATAAGTATCAGAAATCTGTAACAAAATTACCTTTAAAAGTGCGTGTGCGTGTGTGTGTGTGTGTGTGTGTGTGTGTGTGTGTGTGTGTGTACTCACCTAGTTGTGGTTGCAGGGGTCGAGTGTATATATATATATATATATATATATATATATATATATATATATATATATATATATATATATATATATATATATATTATATGTTCCGGGTATCATCGCCCACGCGGCCTGGTCACAGACCAGACTTCCTGATATTATAATCAAAAGATGGACTGGTAGAAGTAAGATGTTCAAGCAGCCTCAATGAGAAATCCCATTATTTGTCCTACATGACTGTTTATTTACCTATCCTAGGCTGTGGGTGCTCACACTTGCACCTGAAGGATCAAAACGCTCGTATACATCCTTTCATATTTGTTCTCTCTCTAATGTCTTAATGTCTCTCTAATTAGTTCAAGGCGCTGCTTTCTCCTTCATCGATTTGTTTTGATTTTTTTTTTTTGGTGTATTGAAAGAGAGTTTGTTGGTTCTTAATTGTGTAGTACTAATGTCAATGGCATTGACTTCCTTAACACCCAAAAACACACTTAAATAAGACACTATTAATAATATTATCAAAGTACTGAATCTAGCAATCGAAGCACCTTAAGCAAAGAGAGGAAGGAAAAGAAGATAGTGATAATGACGATGATAATAATGATGATGTGGACGACGGTGATGATTTTAATTGAGGTGATGCTCTTGGGGGAGCATCATCCCACTCTCCACTAATGCAGAAACGTAATTTGTTTTTACTTCCTATTCGCTGTTATTTATTTCTACGTCGTTAAGCAGCAAGAACGCAGTTCACCTCCAGTGAAAATGTTCAGCGCGGTTCACTGACGGTGAGGAAGAGAAAACATGAGAAGGTATTGTTCTTTGAGTACGTAGCCTGAAGAGACGCGGAAGTTTCTCTCTCTCCTCATGACTCGAACTCAAAGAATCTCAATTGAATTTCCAGTGTCCTTTTTTGACGACTTCTTCGTTTTCTTTACATCGACTTCCAAGAGAAGCGATAAAAAGAAAGGAAAAAAAAAGAAAGAAAGAGACTCCAACGATTTTCAAGCTGTGTGCAGTTGTTTGAACAAAGGGGCGCAGGCTCTCAGGTGTGAACAAGAGGGTACAGTGGTCGCAAGTGGGGACTCGTAGTCCGCCTCTGACACGTTCCAATGTCTCGCTTGTGTCTCTGGAAGGGTCTCCACCTCACTGACACAAGGGCGTATCCACCTTTACCGCTAGGCACGCACTTAAAGGGGAACTCGCTTACGTGAAGTATAATTTATTTAGTGTTTTCTAGAAGAGCTTGCCCTTCAGAGGCATCGTGACAGTGTAAGATTTATGCTGACCTTTTATACACCGTCCTCTTAAGCTGTGACGGTATTAGGCAGGAGTAATTGTTTGTTATTTCAACCTTCAAAGATTAAGGCGTCCCAAGTTCCTTGAGCTGCTTGTATTCATGGACACACCTAAGTTAGTCATCCTTTAAAATCACAAACCTTTTCTAGTTTTGGTCTAACTTGCACCCACAGAGAATACATATTACACAAAGATAAAACTGTGTTCTTAATAGATTCAGTATTACTTACACACACAAAAAAAAAAAGACTTGGAAAGTGTTGTAGACTGCATGTGATGGAGGGAAAGACGTGGGATACGCCTGTGTGCTTTAACGCGCAGGGTTGAGCTGGAGGCAGCCTGCCTGAAGGAGGAGGATCTCTCCTCTCTGTTATCACCTCTCCTACCTAAGCACCGGAAGTGTCTTCATCTGTCGGAGTGGGGCCCTGACGAGTGAGGGGAGAGTCGCACTGTTTATCGCTTCATTTTCGTAATATTCGTTCTTCTCTACTAAGCTTACCTCTGTTAACGGAGCACCATTATCTGTTTACTATTATCTGTTTACTATTACCATTAGTGATGTGATTCACGATGATTGTGATCGTTCCTAGGTGCTGTTTACCTGAGTGAGGACATGACGAAGCCTTGGAAAACCGATTTCCCCTCTTCAGGTACAAAAATCTTTGTAAATTTCTAGAGTGAGTGAGGCTGGAGCTAGGCTGGGGTCCCTGAGGGTCATCTCAGTCCCTCCTTTGCTGTGTAAGCTGCCCCAGTCATCCCTGGATTTGTTTCCTCAGAGTATAAAAAAAAGGCTGATTTTTCTCCAGTGGCCACCTCCTCTATAGGGTTGCTTGTGCATCACTCTTACTCGTTATGGTTTTTTTTTTGACGAATAAACACAAAATTTTGAAGTAAATACTTCTTTTTAAGCAGAGACTTTTGCTTTTCTGCAAAATTTACTCCATAACTTATTTGAAATACAGTTTTAAATAACTAATATTTGGGGGCATGTAAATGGCTTTATATATTTTATTTATTACGGCAAAAGGAAAATAAACATTTGTTTAGATTTTAGCTTCAATTTTAAAAGATCGTAATAATTATATATTTTTGTATTTAAAGTGTTGTCTCTACGTTTTAAAAAAAAATTCTATTTGGTTATAATATACAAAACTTTAATTTTAAATTGTTTTCCAGTCCAAATTATACCAAATTAATTTTAAGCCTTGAAAACGGCCTATTTCTTTGTCCATTAATGCAGTAACTTCCAGAGATCTTCCACCATAAATATTTATTACAAAGATAACACTCATTTTCTGGCCAATGATAGTACAGTGATTTTAGGGTAAGTTTGTGGTGCTGATTATTAATTTTTTTTTGCTTGATTGGTTCTAGTTTTTGATAGATTTAGTTTCCCATTGAAAAACATAAAATATGTGAAAAATATATTGATCAGGCGGAGCTAACTTACAAATCGCATTGACATTGTTTTTTTAGATCATGCAAAAGTCAAATTATATAATGCATACTAACACTTCGTTCTATATAATAACAGATTAACATGGTAAGATAATTCAGATACCATTAATTACTGTATATGAAAACGTATGATTTTCTTCTAGGTTGGTCATCAGCACCGTTTTGTTGAGTAAGTAATTGCAAGAGATGCATATTGGTTACCATTGTGCAATAAGACACATTTCCAGCTTCTAATGGAACTGTCTATAAACAGCCGTCAATCTCCTGGTCGATATTCAAGTCCCATTCAAGGAACAAGTCCAGGGATGTTATTGTAGTATACAAGTTCTTCATCTTGGCTGAAGTAAGGAAGGAGTTCAACCTCTCTTGTCCGATGAGCTGATATTTTAACGTCTTGTTGTAGACAGTTATTTTCTTTTAGTCTGGATGCTAAAAGTTCAGATGCTTGCTTTGACAGACTGATGTCACATATCAGATCATTGAGTTCTTCTTGGGAAAACTGCTGGGCTGTTGAAATGCTTACTTCATATTCACTTCCACTGCTATCACCTGTGTTACATCCTAAACCCTGAGTTTCTTCAACATCTGACAAAGTCAGGTCAGGTATGGTAACGTCTTCACTGTGTGGCACAAGTCTCCTTGCTGACTCCAAATCAGGATATTCCCACTTGACTTTCTTGTATCGATTGAAACCTTTCACCAATCGTCGTGGTAGTTTTTCGGTTCTCTCCCCACCGTAGGCACACCCAAGTTTAAACTTTTGGTTTACCTATTTTTCCACTGTCGTAGGCATTCCACACAAATGTTGCAAATCATATGGAGAGCCCAACACTTGTCTTGTTGTCCAAGCGCCACAAAATCTGTGATGATTTTTCTTTGTTTTTGCAAAGAGTATTTGCCACAAATGTAGCAAAATGCATTGGGATTGTTTAAGCAGACTCTTCAAGAAGAACTTATGTTTTTACAGTAGGTCACAGACATCACTGTCCAGCAATGACCCATCGCACCTCAGTATGCTCACCGTACAGTAATGTGGTTGGTTCAGTAGGTTTAAAGCCTGTCGAATACACGAGGGTCATTAAGGCTGCAGATTACCTGTACTATAGCCAAGGGCACTGTAATCTTCCCCCCCAAAAAGGATTTAAAGTCAATTTTGCAACAAGGTTATACACACGTCTCGGTGTATATAACCTCGCCGACTTTCCTTAATCTCGTCGCAGATATTACCACGCTCACTCCAACAGCACGTCGAATCTCAAAGATCACTTACTTTCAGATAACTTTATTAAACTGACACGTTATCAAGCACTTGGAAACATTAGAAATTGTTTTTTTCTTGAGATCTTAATCACTTTTAACATTCAAACATCAAGAATAACAATGTATAACAATATACATATTCTTTTAAGCCTATATACAGTATGCTTTTATTCTAGACTTTTGTATGTTAGAAGTGATCAAGGTCCCAGGACCGAAACGTTTTCTAATAAATATGCCCTAGCGTTTGCTCACACCTTTTTAAAACACTAACGCCTGCTGGATGTTTAAGCCCCTACCTCTTAAAACTCTCATTCCAACCTCTCTTGGGATATTTTTGTTCCCTGCCACATTCCATTAACCCCACATTCAAACATCCTCATAATCAACCATAGTTGCTGTTTGATGACAGGCGTAGCCACTGAGCTACGATCGCCACAAATCTTCCAAAGGTTCACCTCACAGGTGAAAAGTTTGTCGAAGGTCAAAAATGTTGCCTAAACTCACCTTTTACAGGATGAACCTCGAGATTATACACACACACACACACACACACACACACACACACACACACACACACACACTCACACCAGTTTGGAACCCACACCTGGTCAAGCACTTCAAGAAATTAGAGAAAGTGCAAAGGTTTGCAACAAGGTTAGTTCCGGAGCTAAGGGGAATGTCCTATGAAGAAAGATTAAGGGAAATCGGCCTGACGACTCTGGAGGACAGGAGTGTTAGGGGAGACATGATAACGACATACAAAATACTGTGTGGAATAGATAAGGTGGACAGAGACAGAATGTTCCAGAGATGGGACACAGAAACAAGGGGTCACAATTGGAAGTTGAAGACTCCGATGAGTCAAAGGGATGTTAGGAAGTATTTCTTTAGTCACAGAGTTGTCAGGAAGTGGAATAGCCTGGCAAGTGATGTAGTGGAGGTAGGAACAATACATAGTTTTAAGACGAGGTATGATAAAGCTCATGGAGCAGGGAGAGAGAGGACCTAGTAGCGATCAGTGAAGAGGCGGGGCCAGGAGCTATGAATCGACCCCTGCAACCACAAATAGGTGAGTACACACACAACTCACCCACCCAATAAAAAAGAAGTTTGCAAGATTTTTAGTACATTTATGGGGAAGCACTAAACTCGTCGGGGTCATACATGAGGGACAGCAAGATTTGATCTAAGGAAACTGAGGGCAGCTCTATTTTCTTGGATGAAGATTCCTTTTCAGGCATCAAGGCCCCTCTAGGCCCCTGAGGAACAATATCGCGAGAGTTATAAATTCCTCTAGCCTCTTAAATGGACGAAAATTACTGATAAACGCTGGAAGAGCAAACCTGTGTGGACGTAATACAAGTCCCTCTCAGTAGAGCATTATCATTGACGTGATGAAGATGTACTTAACTGTCATCAAAGGAAGACACGCACGAGATATTAAACTTTCTTCAGTTGTGGGGTTGTTGTGTGAGGGGATTGTGAGGGGTTGTGAGGGGATTGTGTTGGGGATGTGTGTGGGGGTTGTGTGTGGGGGTTGTGTGTAGGGGGTTGTGTATAGGGGGTTGTGTGTGTGGGGGTTGGGGAGGTTGGACGAGAGAGACGACACAGATTGATGACGGTCAAGTACGGCCTCTCAGTCTTCCTGAGCCGTTTGATACGCCGACATAATCTCTTAATAAACCTGTCACAGATCTGCCTCTTTTACCTTCATGATGAACAAGACACATGTGCGAGTCACGTGTGTTGCACACCTGTCTTATTCATCAACGTTATCGGTACCGTATACCATCAGCAGCATAATAGAGAATAAAAACGCACAATACCGTGATTGGAACAATACACAAGTAACCCACACATCCGAGTATGAAACCTGTGACGACGTTTCGGTCCGACTATATTATGGTCCAAGTCGGACCGAAACGTCGCCGTAAGTTTCATCCTCCTATATGCGGATTATTTTTTAATTAAATTATACTGTTTTCCGTAGACCACTTGGGGGTGTCCTGGGTGAGCCATGACTGTGAGAGTTTCTGTCTCGCGATCTTGACGGAGGATCGAGCCTCAATCACACGTTAGGTAAGTGCTTGAGTCTCATTTTATTTGGAGAAAAGCCGTAGGTCGCAACGAGGAGCCATTTAAAAATAGAGGAAGAAGAAGTAAATGATGAAGGAATAAGTCGAGAAGAATAACAAGGATGCCAGAGAATGTGCCAGCCCCTGACGTCTATTTGTACAAGACTATGCGTACATTAGTAAATTCACACACACACTCATGGTGCAGAAAGAGTGACCTAGTAGCGACCAGTAAAGAGGCGGGGCCAGGAGCTGAGTCGACCCCTGTAACCACAACTAGGTGAGTACACACACACAAACACACACACACACAGACCCAGTAGCAGAGACCCAGTAGCAGAGACCCAGTAGCGGACAGCGAAGAGGCGGGGCCAGGAGCTGAGTCTCGACCCCTGCAACCACAATTAGGTGAGTACAATTAGGTGAGTACACAGATACCGAACAGGCCAAGTGTCCTATCGACAAGTGCCTTTGACAAACTGTAACTAACAGGAGTCGTAACTCCAATTAAAAAAAAATCTTACTTCATATTTCATTCCCGAATCCATGACGAGATTCATTCAAAAGAATCACAGTCTCTTGAGAATCATGTCGAGGAATCTCAACACTCGACTTAACAGCGCTGGAGTGGCAGTGTTACCAGCGGCCTCACATCCTACACCTGTTATTACAGTTGTGTCCCCTTGTTCCAGAGCTTCCTGCTCTCTTAATTCCAGCACCTGCTGTAGATGTCATGGAAATACTCTCCGTTTTTGACGAGGCAACGTTTAAAAGTAATGTAAGCTTGGCTGAGAGTTGCAGGACTCAGCCCACGTGAGAGTCGCTGGTCACTGGTCGTTGGTAACATCGTCGAGAAAGGAGACAAGAGCTGCGGTGCCGTTTGAGTCTATTCACTGGCCACGTTTGGAGAGCTCCAGATTTCCGCTACGTTTCCGAGACCTTGTTGTATTATTCAATTTGTTCCAACTCCTGACAGATGCAAAGTCGCCTCTATGAAGTCTCTGCGTTGAGGCGTCTCTCCTGGGGCCTTCATCCAACTCCGTCGTGGCAATATAATTAGGTAAGTTTTCTCCGAGGGCGCAGAATAAAAATAGCGGAGTTTCTACTGTATTGAGCCTCATTGAGAATTATCTCTATATCATTTGGCAGTCTTTGATGCTTTTCTGTTGATCATAAGGACATGAGACAGGGCCGGCGGCTGCCTGAGACGGGAGGAGTCCCTCGGGAAAAGTCTCAGCTCGGCTTCACTGACGCCTTGGACTGTCTTCCTGCTGCGTCAGCGAGTGACCAGCCTAGAGTCATGCTACAACAACTACTTGTATTATTACAAAATTTATTTTCTAGAAGTGTGAGTGATTTTAAAAATGAAATTTAATTCATGTGAAGCGCTAAAGGTGTGCTGGTAATTCTGCGCAAGGAGGGGTGAAAGTTCGATCCTCCGTCTACTAAGCACGTGGCAGACACGTTACCATTCAGTATACACTTATCCCCAGAACATTTTTAATCAGTAAAGCCTCTGCCAGCGCGATCCAGGTGAGCCCCAGTCAGGTGTATAAGGAAGCTGAGCCGGAATTACCTGGATTCCAGAGGCACTGCTGTCTGAAGACATTTTGACCATTCCTTCCAAAGGCGTTAAAACTTGAAGATGTTCCGGCCAGTTCTTTTAGGTGTGTTGTTGTTTCAAGATGTGTTGCTTCCTGTAGAGGTTCCTGCCAGTTCTTCTAGATGTGCTTCTCCCTGAAGATGTTCCAGCCAGTCCTTCCAGTCCACTGGTCCAGTGGCTTATGCACTGGCCTGGAGTTTTACGACTCACTCGCCATGAGTTCAAACCCCCACCCGTACACTGGTTTGTTTGCAATTGTGTTCTTACGATTTGGCGAGTCATGATGACAGGTAATGCTGTTTGTACTCCCGGTGAGACAGGTGGTCCTGCCTGCCAGACAAGTAATGCTGCCGGTGTTTCCTGTGAGACACCTGGTCCCACTGAGTGACGATGATGGACCCACTGAGTGACGATGATGGTCCCACTGAGTGACGATGCTCAATGATCGCTGAATCAGTGTTGCCATGTTCCACAACTGTGGTGCTGAGCCCTTACTGTGGCTGGAGTTGCCGGTGGTCTACACAGGCTATAACTTGGCTCCTATTTTTCTTAACCTGCTTGCTTAATGCAAGCCATAGGAAGATGATGCAGCACTACACATTCTTACATTGTCTTCGCTATTCCTCTGATCTCCCAGCGACATGAGGCGAGTGTCTTCTTCTCATTGTCTTCCGTAAATTAAAGAGATAAAAGCTAGTAAAAAGCTCCACGACAACATGGTTTAATGTTTACTTTGTGTACGAAATATTATATACCTTTTTTCTGACTGGCTGTTGGACACTAAGGCACTAAAGACTGTCCCTACTACCCTTCCCCCTGAAACAGCCCCCAGCAATCCCACTAAGCTACTCTCGGCCTACAACTTTTGTCTCTCTCTCTCTCTCTCTTTCTCTCCTCTCTCTTTTCCATGAAACACTTCCACTTGTTCCCTCGAAAAGACGTCTTCCGCTTTTGTTGTCAAGAGATGAAAATAAAAACAAACTCTGCTATTTGCGGGGTGGGGGAAGGGCAGTGATTCCCCCCCCCCACCACGCCCTCGATTCCCGCTCCATCGAATGCACTTTTTTTTTTTTTGTAGAGAGAATAAAGCACCCTGAGGAATGTGTCATGGCTGGCCCACCATCGACCCTCCCCACTCATAAGTTGAGATCGTTGATGAAGAATCTCAAAGCCTGGTAGTCATCTCTTGAGAGGGAAGGGGGAGGGTGTCTTGTGTAAGGTGCAAAGGGGCGTCTTCTGTGACCTCAGGTCTCATTGTTCCACACACACACACACACACCCTTTCCCTTCCTACAGTGCTGCTCTCCACCACTACAGTGCTGCCCTCCACCACTACAGTGCTGCCCTCATCTCTTAACCTCGCCTTCATCCTACCTGTAATACTAAGGTTAAACGCTTGGATCAGCTGGTTTAAGCACACTAACGCGTGTATTCATTTAATCACAGAATATGTACACCAAAATGTGTATAGTGGTACCCCGGATTTCGTACAGCTCCCAACTCGAACAATTATTTAAGTGTATTTTTGTAAGTGCTTTTGTAGGTGTATTTTTGGGGTCTGAAACGGACTAATCTAATTTACATTCGTCCTTATGGGAACAAATTCGTTCGGTAACGGCACTAACAGCATTCTGGAACGAATTATTGACGAAATCCGCGGTGCCACGTATATGTCTTCGACTCTATATTCAACGAGAATTTCGTTTAGTCGCTATTCCAGGGATTAAAGTATTCATGAGTGGTGTTGTACAGGAGGAAAAGGTGTAGTCGATAAGCTTGAAACCCAGTCAACCATCCAAACTTGCTGACTAGTGTAGCGATTAACTTTATGAATGTTTTATTTTGGATCAGATTAGCGAAACAACACAGTCGAGTGATTTTAAATGACCGTGTAGAGGAAGTCAAGTCGAATTATAATGATACCTGGATTGAGGGGAACCAACACTGACGGAACTAACAGTCAGAGATAGACACTGACGGAACCAACAGTTAAAGACACTGATGGAACCAACAGTTACAGACACTGATGGAACCAACAGTTACAGACACTGACGGAACCAACAGTTAAAGACACTGATGGAACCAACAGTTACACACACTGATGGAACCAACAGTTACAGACACTGATGGAACCAACAGTTACAAACACTGATGGAACCAACAGTTACAGACACTGATGGAACCAACAGTTACAGACACTGATGGAACCAACAGTTACAAACACTGATGGAACCAACAGTTACAAACACTGATGGAACCAACAGTTACAAACACTGATGGAAGCAACAGTTACAGACACTGATGGAACCAACAGTTACAGACACTGATGGAACCAACAGTTACAGACACTGACGGAACCAACAGTTAAAGACACTGATGGAACCAACAGTTACAGACACTGATGGAACCAACAGTTACAAACACTGATGGAACCAACAGTTACAGACACTGATGGAACCAACAGTTACAGACACTGATGGAACCAACAGTTACAAACACTGATGGAACCAACAGTTACAAACACTGATGGAACCAACAGTTACAAACACTGATGGAAGCAACAGTTACAGACACTGATGGAACCAACAGTTACAAACACTGATGGAACCAACAGTTACAGACACTGAAGGAACCAACAGTTACAGACACTGATGGAACCAACAGTTACAGACACTGATGGAACCAACAGTTACAAACACTGATGGAACCAACAGTTACAAACACTGATGGAACCAACAGTTACAGACACTGATGGAACCAACAGTTACAAACACTGATGGAACCAACAGTTACAAACACTGATGGAACCAACAGTTACAGACACTGATGGAACCAACAGTTACAGACACTGATGGAACCAACAGTTACAAACACTGATGGAACCAACAGTTACAGACACTGATGGAACCAACAGTTACAAACACTGATGGAACCAACAGTTACAAACACTGATGGAACAACAGTTACAGACACTGATGGAACCAACAGTTACAGACACTGATGGAGCCAACAGTTACATACACTGATGGAACCAACAGTTACAAACACTGATGGAACCAACAGTTACAGACACTGATGGAACCAACAGTTAGAGACACTGATGGAACCAACAGTTACAAACACTGATGGAACCAACAGTTACAGACACTGATGGAACCAACAGTTAGAGACACTGATGGAACCAACAGTTACAGACACTGATGGAACCAACAGTTACAGACACTGATGGAACCAACAGTTACAGACACTGATGGAGCCAACAGTTACAGACACTGATGAAACCAACAGTTACAGACACTGATGGAACCAACAGTTACAAACACTGATGGAGCCAACAGCTACAAACACTGATGGAACCAACAGTTACAGACACTGATGGAACCAACAGCTACAAACACTGATGGAACCAACAGTTACAGACACTGATGGAACCAACAGTTACAGACACTGATGGAACCAACAGTTACAGACACTGATGGAACCAACAGTTACAAACACTGATGGAACCAACAGTTACAGACACTGATGGAACCAACAGTTACAGACACTGATGGAACCAACAGTTACAAAACTGATGGAACCAACAGTTACAGACACTGATGGAACCAACAGTTACAGACACTGATGGAACCAACAGTTACAGACACTGATGGAACCAACAGTTACAGACACTGATGGAACCAACAGTTACAAACACTGATGGAGCCAACAGCTACAAATACTGATGGAACCAACAGTTAGACACTGATGGAACCAACAGTTACAGACGCTGATGGAACCAAGAGTTAGAGACAGACATTGATGGAACCAAATATTACAGACAGATATTTGCGGAATCCGTGAGAAAGAGAGAAAGAGAGAGACCCACAAACCTCTAATGGAAATGAGTTTTTTAAAAGTAGATGCACCTTATAGAATTGCGTAACTAGGCAACAGTATATACACCGAGATGTATATGTCTCTCTAGTCTCTGTGTATATATACTGAGAGTTTAAAGTTTTTGTGACTGATGGTAAACAGGATACACGAAGCCTTAATGACCCTCATTGAGTTCATTGGCTTCAAATCTTTGTAACCAACCATCTGTAACTAGGATTTTTTTTTTAAGAGCCGGGAAAAGGGGATGTGGGGGGGGAGTCAGGCGAGCGCAGTGGAAATAAATAATAGTGTTAGGCTTTATTAGGCTATATGAGGTAATTTACACAACAAAAGTTACTATATAACAAAACTGTAAAATTATTAACCTGAATACAAACCTGCCACTGTGGGCTGGGACGAAGGTCGCTCCGGAGACATTTTTTAAAAATAAGAACAATTTCAGAGACATTTTGAGGCTATGTGAAGAGGACATTTACACACATCAGGTACTTCATCTTTTTCATAGTTGCATAATGTACTCCAAAGAGTTATTAATATTTACCAATACACATTACAGAGTTATTGATATTTACAAATATACGTTAAAGTTATTAATATTTATTATATTCATTTTAGAGTCATTAATATTTACCAATTATGACGAGCACAGGTGTAGACTATTTGACCTGCACATCTTGTCGTAACATAACCACTGTACAGTATTTATAGCTATGTACAATGAGGCGAATGCGAGCACAAGACGCGGTGAGAACCGTGGCGACCAGAAGGGAAGACGAGTCTGCCAAAGCTGCTTCACGAGTGTCCCACATCGCTTCACAGGTTTGGTGGGCTTCCTTGTGAATGACTGGTTGAACCAAGGTACTGGTATAACGACGGGGTCCCTGCTCGTTGAACCCTTAGCACCTGGTTCACTGGTTGGGAGGCAGCCTATATGGGTGTGTGACATATGCCGAATATAATGTAACATACTCTTAGCATGCCACACCAATATGTATTACAGAATTATTAATATTTATCAGAGAAGAAACAAAATCACAATTGATTGTTAGAAGCTTGGCAGAGAACAACTAACAAACATTTCCGTTGGTAAGGAAATCTAACATAAAAACAAAGAAACTGAGAAGCAGGTACAGTAGGTATCAGGATGTTGAGTACATAATGACTTTGCTCTCGTAATTATTTAACGAATCAACAAGGTTGTTGTTCATCTGTGGAACAGCAAGGGTCAGGCAATTATTGAGTAATTTTGGAATAATTCTCCTCCTGCTAAATGTATAACAGAGAAAAAAAAAGGATAAAATAATTCCTGACTAAAATCTTTGCTAATTAGAGTAATTCAAACATGTACACCATTATCTAACATTTAAACTAATTATGCTCACATTACCTAGTTATGCATACATAAATAATTTGCAGCCGGGAAAGTGGATAATTATTTGTAATGGGTCATGAATTTGTTCTAAACCCACTTGAACTCTGAGAGAACGAAATCATGGGAGTCGAGAAGCATTGTTTTGGGATTTTAATTCCCATGACTACACTCCTTAACCCATGTTGATTTTTTTTTTGTCATTTAAATATGCTTATGTTAATTTCGAAATAGTGAAAGATAACAGAGAACCTTACTGTTGTTATCGAGGTTATCCGCTGTGAAAAACAGTGCTGTTATTTTGGTTTTCTATTGAGAAAAATTAAACTGCTATGTGCAGGTTATCTGCTGAGAGGAACTCAACCACTGTCTACATACCGTTGATCTTGCCTAGATGAATAAAGTTATAATAGTAAAGCCGAAGGCTCACTCCCTGTCCTCCACCCCTTCCGGCCACACTGTCGGCGTGAAACAGTGGGTGAAGTTGAGAGGAGAAAAAAGGACTCGGTCCCCTTTTCATAATTATTTCTTTAGTATTTTGTAAGCTTCTGCATACTATTTTGGAATTGTTTGTAAATCCTCTCTTAGAAACATTACACTCTGTATATATTCTGAAAATATATATTTCTTGATGCTACTACACTAAGAACATCAGTGCATATACAAAGGGAGGAATATATATATATATATATATATATATATATATATATATATATATATATATATATATATATATATATATATATATATATATCCAACGAAGTACGTAATAAGCAGCCTCTTATACAGATACAAATGGAGCAGATCGTGTTTTGATAAAACGTGGACGAATTATGTAGGAAAATCAAGGAAGAGGGAAAGAGTGGTCCTTGTTAGAGGCCCAGACTCACCTGTCTATCAGGTTGTTAGAGTACATGTCAGGCATTCAACTCTAACACAGTGTTAACTTCTTTTTCTTTTCAAGTGAACTCATTTCAACATATTCCGACATATGAAAACATAGTAATTCACAGCTAACCCTTAAAGTAAAAACTGAAACTAAGACGACGTTTCGGTCTTTTTACCAGTTCCTAATTACAATGTTGTTGTACTTAGCTCCTCACATACTGACTCTCTTAGGTGCTCGTTTGTCCTAATTACATGTCTGGTGAATTACAGTGTTACACGATACCTGAATTTGTTCCGTGGCTTATTACATTGTTCCTCCTGTGCCTGTTACACTTTCTCGCATCTCTCTCCCGTAACATCGCTTTTTATACATGCTTATTATCCCCAGGTGTTTCTTCACCTTTTACCATTTGTTTCTTCCTCTCTTGCAAAACAAGTGTTTAGTCGTTTGTCAATACTTTGCCTAAATGCCTAATCTTTCTAGTTTATCACCGAATAAATAAGACACTAAATCAAGAGTACAGCCTTCAAGAGTATATATATACCATGAGGTGTGTATCTTTTACTGTACATACGCTGACAGATTATTATAATGCTTATTTTAAGTACTGAAGTGTCCTGGACTGGTAGCAGGAGGTGACACGCAGCTTCGTGATCCTCGTGTAGTGGATAGACTTTGATCCTAATAAACCAGGAATTGACTCATTGTGAATTAGCTCGTTTTAGCACAGTAAAGAAAAAAACATTGTCTTTTACATTAGTTGTTTGTCTTCATATTAGTGTAAATTATTATCCAGGTCGAGTTATTTACATTCTCGTGTGTTTTTCAGCTAGCTTCTTATTTTTTTTTTTTGGTCATTTTATTTCAAAAGCTTATTCTGGATTTCCATTAAGTGTCCCTCCATCACTATATAACCTTCATCCATCTATTTACATGAGATTATCATGATATTCAGGGGAAGGGATAGACCATTAAGGGTGGTCACAACAGCAGCTCTTATCAGAAAGGCTGTGGGATCATTTAGGGCAGGCATCGTGTTGGAGCCTGTATTCATTTTTATTACAGAAAACAAAATCATTCCAGAACATCTTTTAATCACCTTCTGTATTGAACGTCCTCCAACCCCCGCCCCAGCAAGTTCCTCCTCCTGCGTCACTCTGGCAGAGTCGCAGAAGGGAGCCGTCCTGAGGCAGTCGACTCATGTCCTGGACTCGACGGTGTCAAGAGGCAGGTCTGGGAGCCGCAAGGAGCCGGGCGTGCCTCCCCGCGCTACTGGAATACGAACAAGAACTGGAGGGTCCTCAGCCTCCAGCAGAACAAAGGTTAAGCAATTGTAAAAAGCGACTGCAATGACAGAATCACCGAGGCGAAGGTCTTTGATGTCGAGCACCGCCAGACGAGTAAGAGCTCCTGCACCGCCGCTGGCTAACACACACTTGTTTTTATTATATTTATTTTTTGAGTGCTTGAAGCAGGTGCAGCGCCACCCTGACTCTGCGTTTATTTACCAATTGTTTTGTTAAAACTGGCAACTCGCCATGGAAACAGTGCGAGATGATGGTTGTTCTTGGCACCGAGAGGTTTTTGTCTGGAGCGTCGGATTGGCGGATTGGTGGAGATCAATTGATTGTTTGGCTCTCAAAGATTTAGAGGTGAAGAGAGTAGAGCAGACGGTGCTCAGCTATTATGACGACGCGTGCACGCTCCTGGCACGCCTCCCAGCACTTCCCCAGTACCCCCTCTCCACCCACACGCCTCCTAGCACCCCACCCACGCCTAGTGCCTACCCACGCCTCCTAGCACCCCATTCACGCCTCCTAGTGAGTTATCCACGCCTTCTAGAACCCCAACCACACCACCTAGCACTTAGCCCCCTCTCACCCACACGCCTCCTAGCACCCCACCCACACCTAGCACTTCCCAAGTCCTCCCTCACCCACATGCCTCCTACTACCCCACCCACGCTTCGCAGCACTTTCCCAGTCCCCCCACTCACACACCACCTACCACTCCACACACACATACCATCCCCACACGCCTACTACCACCCCATCCACACCTCCAAGTACATTACCCACACCTAACGCTCTAGCACCACACGCACACACCGACTAGCACCCACCCACGCCTCCTAGCATTTCCCCGTTCCCTTCACTCAAACGCCTCCTACCACACCTAGCCCTTTCCCAGTCACTCTCACCCATACGCCTAGCATCCAACCCACGCCTCACAGCACTTTCCCAGTCCCCTACCCACACGCCACATAGCACTCCTACACTTCTAGTGCATTAAACACGCCTTCTGGCACCCTACCTATTCCTTAGTACCCCACCCATGCCTTCTAGCACCCCCACTTACGCCTCCTAGTGCCTTACCCATGCCTCCTGGCACACAGATAACAAGCGATAGCTTGCTGTTGTTTTCGCATGTTAGTCGTCTTGTCAGAGCAGCTGACTCAGTCATCTAGCATGAGACAGTCAGCTTGTAGAGCAGCAGCCACAGTCGTCCATCATAACAGTCATCTAGCATGAGACAGTCAACTTATCAGAGCCACAGTCATCCATGTACGATGCTTACCGTGACACTTTTGTTGTACTCATATTCTTCTGTTGTTTGGTGGCGGGTTGTATATTACTGGGCCTTCTAGCTGTATTTAGGTCTAACATGCACTTATAGAGTTCTCCACTGTACACATAAGCCAGTTCCTCAAAGATGCTGTGTTGCCTCCTTTATTATCTCGTCAGGTGTGCAAAGGTCGCGACACTTCCCCGCCCCTACGTTATAAGTTATTATAGTATAATTAAGTACACGCATGAGAAATTTATCTGTAAGTATATGTAAACTTCAGTATCTGCCTCTTGGTGCCTTTAAACTGACTCTGAATTACTTCAGTTTTATTAAAAAAAATGCAAAATTGATCAAGCTTGGTTGTTTAGATCTAAGAGAAAATGGAATGACTAAAGAAGATATTTTGAGCGGCGTGTTTTGCAAGATGAGGCGCTGGTCGCAGCCTCACCAACAACCATTCACCTACAACAGCTCCTGTGACCGAATCTCTCACATTCTTGACGGTCACTCGAGCATTCTTGTAGGAGTCGAGGCACTCAGCGTACCCTGCACTAACCGAGGTCGCCTTACAGTGAGCCACCTGGTCAGTGATCCACCCGAGTCGAACTCCTCTAGAGTCTTAGGTTTACATGAGGCTGGCAGTGCACCAAGGGGCGCTGGGCTTGGGTTGATCAAACAGAGGGCCCTGTGGTCCGCTGCTTTGGTTGATAGGAAGCAAACTGGTCTCTCTCTTCTTTTTTGTCTTTAAGGATTATACGAGAGAGAAGTTACGAGTTTCTTCGTGAATTTTATAAGCGATGAGCCGTGTTTGTTACTTCAGTTTAAAGCATCAAGAAACATGTTTAGTTTCTTCTTAGGAGTATGTGGATAATTCTCCTTTATATTTGAGTAAAGGGTCAGAAGATAGTCTCTTATTTCGGCCGAAATATCCAAGTTCATTCTACTGTTTTTTTTTTTTTTTTTTTTTTTGTCCTTGAGAGGTTTATATGTTCATTAATCAATGGCCATGACACTTATAATATTGATCAATGGTTAATAAATTTATAAATGATCAATGGCTAAGACATTTACAACTGCATATTTACCGTGCCTAATAAGCCGAACTCCCTTAAAAATTTTACTTTTC
This sequence comes from Cherax destructor, assembly GCA_009830355.1. Classification (NCBI taxonomy): domain Eukaryota; kingdom Metazoa; phylum Arthropoda; class Malacostraca; order Decapoda; family Parastacidae; genus Cherax; species Cherax destructor. The sequence continues at coordinate 960,529 of WNWK01000049.1, forward strand.
CCCAAAAAATTTTTCCAGCGACAATGATATAAAGATTTTTATTTTTGGACCAAATTTAACTTAAAAACCTCACCTAACCCAACTTAAAGTAACATTATTTTTTTTTTTACCTAAATTCTTCTTTGTATTGGACTGATGAAGCCACTGTGTGGCGAAACGTTTCCTCAGTAAAGATACCCAAGTGTTGCATATGTGTCTAATTTATCAACTTGTCGGTTCTCTGAACCATTTATCTACATAAGAGCTGGAACAGATACAGAGATCATTTACGACCCACGTAGAACCAATAAAGCATGTACTCATTGGAGCGGAGAGAGAAATACATTCTAATGTATACGTGGATAGTACTTGAGCGCCTAGACCTAAATCTGCAGACTGCCATAAAAACATAAAGGAGTGAGAGATATTGGAGGAAATGCAGGGGCACCACGAGCACAATAAGAGAACATTATATCAACACTCGTGGCTTCAGACTATTCAACATCCTACCAGAAGATATCAGAAACACTAGAGGGACAAGTGTAGAAGTCTTCAGGAGGAAACTGGACAAGTAGCTCCACCAGTTACAAGATCAACTAGGCTGTGATGGTTATATGGATCAGTGGGCCGCCAGCAGCAACAGCCTGGTTGACCAGGCAAGCAACAGAGGAGCCTGGCGCAAGGCCGGGCTTCGGGAGTAGAAAAACTCTCGAAATACATCAAGGGTAAAGGTATTTCAATGATTGGCACTGGCGAGGCTGGTGACACGTACGCGTGGGACACGTGCCACAATCATACCCAAGTGTCTTTATTTAATAAACTTAAAGTTGGGTCAAGAGGCCACTTGGAACTTGTTAACAGCGTCAGAGGGACCGCCGCCAGATCTGGTCCTTGTCCACTAGACCCCTGCCAGCAGAACTTTTGTCTATCGAATCTTTGCTTACCGGACCCTTGCCAACCGAATCCTTGTCTGTAGAACCCGTGCCTACTGAACCCGTGCCTACTGAAAACTTGCCTACTACAATATTGTCTATCACACCTTTGCTTACCGAAATGTTGCCAACAGACCAATTCTTATCGAGGCCGTTCCTTTCAAATTCTTCTAAGCTGAAAAATTGCCTACTGAACTCTAGCCAACCGGCAAAGGCCTGCCGATTCCTTGCTCAACTTCCCGGCAAATTCTAGTACCCTGCCAGGTCACATTCGTGTGATAAATACGCGACCTGCAAATGCATCCAATCGCATTGTATGCAACGACCCCTAGCAACGTCACTCATCAGGCTGTCAACTTGACCAGTTTCCTCTTCGAAAACTGGGCTACAGGGACGAGTCCCAAGACCCTGGTAAAACCGCAGGTACACTTCCACGAAGGTACTGTTAGAGTGATGCTGGACGCCTTGGCGGAAGCGCAGTTTCTTCTCCTGGAGAAGAATCTGCATTTCCGCTACACGGATGAGATGAGAGGTGCAGTCTCCAGCCATCTCCAAGTTAAGAGAGAAAAAAAAAATAGAGTAAAATTGGAAGTGGAATGCACTGAAGTACACTTGTGTTGCCTTTGAGGTTGCTGCTTCTCAACTCCCCTCCTCCTCCTCCTTTGACCCCCTCCTCCTCCTCTCCCTTCTCCTCCATCCTCTTCCTTCCCCTCCCATGCCTCCCAATCTCATTTCTTCTATGTTATTATTGGGATGGTGGGGAAAGGGGAAGCAGTAGAAAGGATATAGATGGATTGAGGTGAGGAAGAAGTGGAGGACTAGTAGAAATAGAAGGAAGAGAAGGAGGAGGAGGAGGATAAATGGGGAAAGGAGGAAAAAGGAGGACGAGGAAGGAGAGGAGAAGGGGGAGCATAATGATCAAAGAAGCCGCCAACACCCTCACTACAGTCACCAATTGTTTCTTGTGTATGCCATTGTGGCTTGAGGACACTAGTGACCGAGCTCAGCTCGTCTTCAAAGGATTTCAGACAACATTGGGTCAGACACACGAGTCGTGAGCGGCAAGCTGTTTTGTTAGCACGTGGGAGGCAATAAGCGATGCTGGAGGAGTAAATGGTGTTCCTGTGGTTCACCACACACCTCTGTGGTTCACCACACACCTCTGTGGTTCACCACACACCTCTGTGGTTCACCACACACCTCTGTGGTTCACCACACACCTCTGTGGTTCACCACACACCTCTGTGGTTCACCACACACCTCTGTGGTTCACCACACATCTCTGGTTCACCACGCACCTCCTGTGCTTCACCACGCACGTCCTGTGGTTCACCACGCACCTCCTGTGGTTCACCACACACCTCCTGTGGTTCACCACACACTCTCGTGTAGTTATCAGTAAGCCTCTCTGGTTACGACACACCGTGGGTCGTCACTCACACCCTCTAGTGTAATCACCACATTCACCTTCTGTGGTTCACACAACCTCTGTGGTTCACCATATCGTCCCACCCTCTGTGGTTCACCACACCTCTGTGGTTCACCCACATTCCTCGTGGTTCACCCACACCTCTGTGGTTCACCACACACCTCTGTGGTTCACCACACATCTCTGGTTCACCACGCACCTCCTGTGCTTCACCACGCACGTCCTGTGGTTCACCACGCACCTCCTGTGGTTCACCACACACCTCCTGTGGTTCACCACACGACTCTGCAGTTTGTAAGTTTATGCTAGTAGAGCTCCTCTCTCTCTGGATTAGCGGACGGAGGGTCGATCCTCCACCACTCCTAATGCTGAATGACCCACATGGTTTTAGCGCTTCCAATAAATATTATAGTGTGGTTCAACATAGGACTCTGTGGCTCACCATACATCCCATCCCTCTGTCTCACCTTACATTCCTCTCTCTCACCTCACATTCCTCTGCCCCACCTCACATTCCTCTCTCTCTCACCTCACATATCTCTCTCTCTCTCTCTCTCTCTCTCTCTCTCTCTCTCTCTCTCTCTCTCTCTCTCTCTCTCTCTCTCGACATCCTGGTTACAGAAGGCCCTCCAGAGCGGCAGCAGTACAGACATAAAATGATCGAATGCTTTCACTGATTATTTTAAATCGTGGAACCTCATGTGCAAGGCTTGGTGATCAACACCACTGCTTCCAACACTGGTTTGTCCGAGGACTTCTTGTCGTCACCATGTCTTGGAAGAGATTTCCCCCTGATGTCTTCAAGAAGTATGGACCATACGGCGTTCCAGTATTCGGTTGTTTGAATGGACCGAAGAGAAGTAGGGAATCATTGATGGATCCTGTTGAAAGTCACCAACTGAAAATGAGAACTTCGTAGAAGAGTTCTTTCATCCTCTGGCAGGTTTCCAAGAAGTCACTAAAGGGCCTGAAGGTGACAGTCAAGTCGAAGGCTCTCCCCAGCGACGATTAAAAGGACCTCCTGGTTCTGTCATGCACCTTCTTGGTCAAGATATCAGAAGGGTAGTATCACAAGCACAAGTTTTTTCAATGGGTCTGAAATACCTATCCGTGTTACATATCAGCTTATAGTACAGTCATGAAGGCAGTCCAAGATGATGATGAATAAACTATACGCCAGAAGATAGTTTTGGTTTAAAATATATTCGCACCATCAAAATATTTGCACAATTATTTACACTGTGCACAATGGGTATGAACCAGTTCAAGCGGATTGTGGAAGAGAGTATGAGAACCCTCACTGTTGCAGCTATTGTACACTCATACAGAAGGACAGATTAATAGTATGGTACAAACCAGCCCGAGGCAGATGAGGGTTCATGCTTCAAATACATGAAAGTTAATTTCACCTGCAACCCCCTACCTCACTCTGAAGCACATAGTGTGGACACCCCACACCAAGATGGGGCACACATCTTGGCAAGCAGTGCCCAACCGTGCCTAAGGTTGGCTAAGATGACATGCAGAAATGTGTTCTGTGTAATGTACGTCGCATGCAAAATTGCACTCGACGTGCGTTGCGCTGTTACAACTCATCAACAGCCATGTGATGGGTAACATGCCGTCATGGCATAAGTAAATTAAGCTAGCTAATGGGGCCACCTTTCCTTTCTGTCATCTCACCACTTGGTAGTGCTCAACATAAAGATAAAATGAAAAATATATAATTCAAACATGCTTTATGTGCGAAGCCACAACCATACCTGTGCCTTTTTAAGGTTATCTTTAGCTAATTTCCTTATAACTAGAGTCTTGCCTTAAACTCGTCATGGTCATTGTTTTTTATTTAATCCCCGAGCCAAGCTTCATTTAATGCTCTTGTGTTGTGGACGTAAATGAGACACTTTGTGCAACAGTTAGTAATCTTTATAACGTTTCGTGAGCCTGTAGCTTATTCAGTCCAATAGAGAGAAGACGAGAAAGATGAGGAGCTGGAAGGGGTTGTAGCGAGTTATCTTCTCTACGGTTTCTCGCACAGCAAAGATCAGCAAAGGTAGACTCGTTCCAGTTTGTAGGAAAATGAAGACAATAAGTACTCATCATGGTTTTCAGTGTTCAGTGGAACCTTTTGAAGTGTGTCCTGTGACTAGTGGAACCTTTTGAAGTGTGTCCTGTGACCAATGGAACCTTTTGAAGTGTGTCCTGTGACTAGTGGAACCTTTTGAAGTGTGTCCTGTGACCAATGGAACCTTTTGAAGTGTGTCCTGTGACTGAGGATGGTAGGCAGCCGAGAAAGTTTGCTTTATCCCAAATCTGCTCAAATCCTCTTTGAAGGTTTTTGGAGCGTGGAAGCCCAATCTGGCAACTTTATCCTCTGATACTCATTGTCTCCAGAGTATTGATCATGAGGAAATTTTAGAAGTATGAGTTCTCTCTGATAACTATTAATTCACTTCAAATATGTCTGTCAAGTTAGCTGTCTCAGCCACCAAAACAAGTACAGTACAGTGTACAGGAACACCACTGCACGAGATCACTGAAGGAAGTGACTCTCGCTGGTTTCTACCACGCTTCATCCAAAGTGATCCGGACATCCTGAGCCTTCTATCAAAATGGATGAATGGATGACAAAGGCTGTTTATGCTATGAAGATCATCCGCTTCAGAGAGCAGCTATCCACCACTGGTCATGAAATATATACAGTACAGAATCTCGGCCTCTTGATTTTTCTTTTCTACACCAGGTACTGGCATCAGGGACGATCCCATCATGTCCCCCCAGAAGACAACTTGGGCTTTACGAAGGATTTTGTGGGTCTAATTTTGAATCGTCAGCTGGTGAACACTACCCTCACAGCCTTCAAACCAAAACTTGTGACATGTATCTATCTTACATTCTTCGATGACCGGATTGAAGAATAGGAGAAGGTCGCAATGGTAAAAAATATCCTAGAGAGAGAGAGAGAGAGAGAGAGAGAGAGTGGATTGAAGAGGCTTGATGATAAAATTCCCCTCTCAAAAATTACTTAACGAGTTGGTGACGGTCGAATGTTATAATATCTTCGACTGAATTCTTTCGAATTGATTTCAGAATTCTGAATCCTCTCTCAGCAGGCCACCATCTCCTTGGAAAGAAAGAAAGAAACCTACTAATGTTTCGTGGTCTCCGTCGCTTTGTTGATGATTGTGGACGACAGCGTTGAAAAGGGTACTCAGGGGAGACTTGAGAATTATGGCTCAGCACGGGACAACTTGACCTCCATCTCAAAAACCGTATTTCCAAAATAAATTAAACTCTATATATTGTAATGTTTTTATTTTATTCCTTTTTCTGATGACCGGAAAGTTTAAGGAACCTCTAAATATTAAGCTAGAGAACTGAAGACAGGTTTGGGGGTGAAGGTATTAAAGCCAAATGTGTCTTAATTGAAAGTCCAACAATTAATTTTTGGACCACAGTAATCCATGGTGATATCCCTTCATAGCAAACAATCTTTATCATACCTAGCTCGTTATTATCCCAGATCGTTATATTCTGCTCATTATACCCAGCTCATTATACCCAGCTCATTATGCCCAGTTCATTATACCGTGCTCATTATACCCAGCTCATTGTAATCAGTTCATTATACCCAGCTCATTGTAATCAGCTCATTATACCCAGCTCATTACATTCATGTCATTATGTCCATCTCTCTCTGGTACACAAGCACAAGTGTGTGCGTATGTACTCATCCATATGTGTTTGCAGGGATCGAGTCTCAGCTCCTGGCCCCGCTTCTTCGCTGGTCGCTAGGTTCTCCTGGCTTTGAGATCCTTATCGTACTTCTTTTAAAACTATGTACGGATCAGGCTCTACCACTTCACTCTCCACGCAATTTCACTTCCCAACTAAAGCTGAAAAAATACTTCTTAACTTCCTTGTGACTCACCTGGGTTTTCAGCTTCCAGCTGTGCTCTTGTGTTTCTTGTTCCTATCTCTCAATTCACCCTCTCCATTCCTCTCAGTATTTTGTACGTTATCATATCACCTGTAGTCCTTCTGTCACCCAGTGTCATCTGGCGGAGTTCCCTTAACCTCTCCTTATAGGACATCCTCCTTACCTCCGGGCCTAGTCTCGTTGCGAACCTTTGCACTTTCCCCACTTTCTTGACACGCGCGTGCTTGTGTGTGTTTGTGTGTGTGTGTGTGTGTGTGTGTGTGTGTGTATATATGGGGGTAGGGGGGTGAGTGCGCGGTATGTGTATGATCGCTCATCCAGCGCCTAGACATAAAGGTGATGTCTACATGTACGTATATTCTTTGTATTGGGCGAGTCATCAGGATCAAAGAGCCAGGCTGCTATTGTGAGTCTCGGGATTAGATTAATCTTTGGGAATTGCACTGCAGCTCCACACTGAATATCCCACGTACCTGGGTGAGGTCTACCCTCTGGTCGCTTCCATAGTGGGAAGGTGTGGCACGAAGAGGAAAAAACAAAGAAGAAATGGAAGAGTAGGAGGGCAAGGAGAAGCGGAAAGAGGAGTGGAAGAAGAGGAGGAGGAGGAGGAACTAGGCAAACCACGAGGGAAGAGAGTTAAGTTTCTTGAAGAAGTGTTGCAGCATTAAAATGAGAAAGGAACGTAAAGAATTGATATGAATAATTGAATAAGCTGGTGAAGAGAGAGAGAAGTGAAAAGAAAATTGAATGAAGAGAGAAGCAGGTGAAGAGGAGAGTAAATGAGGGCATGGAGTAAGTGGACATAGCAGAGGGCAGCAGCAGCAGCAGAGACAAAGTGCAGTTCTTGATATAAGATGCTGAGCTGACGATACAATAGTGAGGCTGGAGTGTGTTGGTCAGACATGTGCTGGCATGCAAGGAGAGTCTTGCAACAGGTTGATTATGCAATTAGTTATTAGATAACTGAATAGCCAGGTCAATTTGCGTAACGCACGAACTCTTTACCTGCTTGTGACTATCCTACCTCACTAGCCACACCTCCACTCTGTTTACTTCTTTCTATCTTCTTTATTACCTCACACACACACACACACACACACACACACACACACATAGTTTTAAGACGAGGTTTGATAAAGCTCATGGAGCAGGGAGAGAGAGGACCTAGTAGCAATCAGTGAAGAGGCAGGGCCAGGAGCTATGACTCGACCCCTTCAACCACAAATAGGTGAGTACACACACAATACAGGCTAAGTGTTTATCAACAAGCTCCTTTAACAATTAGTAACTGATATACACACCCACGCACCTCCCTTGTACCTCCATATCCCTCACACCTCACCTCCCTCACACCTCTCCTCCCTCACACTTTCACCTCCCCAATCCCTCTCCCTCGCATTTTCACTTCCCCAACCCCACTCCTACATTTCATCTCTCCTGGGCGGGCGTTACGCAGTACTCAGTGAAAGAAATGGCTTGCCAACATGTCTGTCTAAGGTTAAGTTAGGTAAGATTTGTCAGGAAATAGGACAAGTGTTTCCTGACGCGGGTTTTAATCATATGATGACCCACAGCTGGAGCCTTTGGTCATCTGACCGAGGCCTTCCGCTGGCTTACCAGTCCACCCCCTTTAAAAGCTAATAATTGTTATGATACATTCATGGCGAAGCGACAAACCTGTAGTGGTCATATATATATATTTTTTTAAATGTGAAGCATTAATTGGGAGTGAATCATTCAGTGCCAGAAGTGATTGAAGGCTCGATCCTCCTAGCCGTGAGACGCCAACCTAACTCTTCCAGCAAGGCTTCCCACCAGTTAATAATAAAAAAAAAAGTTTCTATCTAAATATTTTTCCAATTTTTGCTTACAATATATTTTCTTCTAAAAAATTGCACTTTTTTATAGTTACAGTTTTATGTCTCCTACACTATACATCTGACTCATTGACTGACAACATGTTCATTAGGCAAGCCAGGTCAAAATATAAAAAAAAAAAACAGAGAAAAAAATAGTTAATGCACATTTCTTCAGTCTTCCACCACACACTGTATTACCCCTACGTGATAAAATTGATAAATTGGCCAAAGCAAGTTCCCAGAAGGAAAAGTTTAGTGTAATATAAGTGTGTCTGCGTCAGGCATAAGGAATAATATTGATAACGTTAACACACATTGATGTCATGTCTGAGATCAATGTGTGGTGTGAAAATAATGCAGCGAATTCGTAGTGTGGAAATTAGGAGGAGGTGCGGGATTACCAAGACTATTATCCAGAGGGTTGAGGAGGGGTTGTTGAGGTGGTTTGGACATGTAGAGAGAATGGAACGAGACAGAATGACTTCGAGAGTATAAATCTGTAGTGGAGGGAAGGCGGGGTAGGGGTCGGCTAAGGAAAGGTTGGAGGGAGGGTGTAAATTAGGTTTTGTGTTCGAGGGGCTTGGACTTCCACCAACCATGCATGAGCGTATTTGATAGGAGTGAATGGAGACAAATGGTTTTTAATACTTGACGTGCTGTTGGAGTGGAAGCAAAGTAACATTTATGAAGGGATTCAGGGAAACCGGCAGGCCGGACTTGAGTCCTGGAGATGGGAAGTACAGTGTCTGCACTCTGAAGGAGGGGTGTTAAATGTTGCAGTTTTATAACTGTAGTGAAAGCACGCCTCTGGCAAGACAGTGATGGAGTGAATGATGATGAAAGTTTTTCTTTTTCGGGCCACCCTGCCTTGGTGGGAAACAGCCGATGTGTTAATAATAAAAAAAAAATAACGTTGATAAGCATTTTTCGGGAACAACATACAAAGTATACACTGATATGTTACGGTAGCCAGGACTACGCTTGCTTACAATTACTTGTGGCAGTTTGGAAGACACGCGGGTGGTGATCTATCCTCTAAATCCAATTATGTGGTCAGACTTATGATCACTTTCTGGAACACTATGTGCTTACTTTTAAATTTAGTGAGTGTTGACTGAGTAATTAGCTCTGTGATATGTCAAATAACCTTATTAATGGCAATAAGGTACCAGATATTTTAAATGTCTTAAAGAAGTTTGTAAGAGATGAAATATATATAAATATATATTCAGATGTACTCCTGTTAATCCTCTTTTTTTTTTTTAGTCTAGGTCCTAGTCCTTTTGTGTACACAAATGTTCTTGCGTCTTCAGGATGAATATTGGGTCTTCAGTAAACTAGCCACTACCATCCACAGGATGGATATGTGGTAGGCAATAAACTAGCCATTGCCGTCTACAGGCTGGATCTGGGTGTACTTAATAAATTAGCCACTTATCATTATTATTATTATTATTATTAGTAATAGTAGTAGTAGCAGTAGTACATGAATTATACCCGTATGTCGGCTCGATTCTCAATCCGCTAACCTCGAGAGACACTGATCTCTCCCTACGAGGCTCCGACATCTCTCATCTGCGGGAGATGAGGAAGATCCCTGATACCGCAGCATCCTTGATGAACGTTCCCTTAACTTTATTACTTCTTGTGAAACATTCTTTTATTTATTTTATACATCTCCCAATTTTCCACCTCCCTGACCCCTCCACCCTTCCTTCCCTCACCCTTCCCTCCTTCACCCTCCACCCTTCCCTCCTTCACCTTACCCTCCCTCCCTTCCGTCCTGGTAATCAACATACTTTCCATCCTTACTGCACCACCGCTTCTTCTTTTTCTCTCCCTCTCTCATCTCTCTCATCTTTTTCTACTACGCACTCCGCCTCTCTCCCTCTTCCCTCTGTCCTTCCTCTTCTCCCCTCTACCCTTCCTCTCTCCCCTCTGCCCTTCCTCTCTTCCCCTGCAATTCCTCCTATCCCCTCTGTCCTTCATCCTCTCCCCTCTCCCATTCACTCCCTTCCCTTCTCTTTAAATCTTCACCCCCTCCCATCCCCTTCAAGACCCCCTCCAGCACTCCTCAAAGTTTTCTCCCTTCTGTTCTCATCACCTCCCCATACGTACTCCCCACCACCTCCTCATACCTACTCCTATCGCCTCCCCATACCTACTCCCATCACCTCCCCATACTTACTCCTCATTACCTCCCCATCCCCTTCCCATACCTACTTCCCATCACTTCCCAATACCCACACCTCATCACCTCCCCACCCTCTCCTCCTCACCCATCCCTCCTCCCCATTCCTCCTCCCCACTCCCTCCTCCCCACCTACCACCCACACAGTAGTCTCCTCGCCCCACTATTCCGTAGCATTTTTACCCACGTCTTTACTGTCTCTTTCTCCTGGTCTTCCCCTCGCTCTCCCTTCTTCTCTCCCTCCTCTCCCTTCTTCTCTCCCTCCTCTCCCTCTTTTCTACTTTTCTTCCTTTAGCCTCCCTCTTCAGGAGGTTGTGCAATACTTTTACCATCATCATCATCATCATCATTATTATTATTATTATTATTATTATTATTATTATTATTATTATTATTATTATTATTATTATTATTATTAATATTATTATTGTTATTGTTATTAATATTATATTTATGGGTCGTACAACAGCACCTGGGGATTGGAACGTAATCAGTTTTGATCCGAGGAAAATAAGGGCAACAAGAATTCCTTGGATGAAGAGCCCTTAACCAGGTTGTAATTTTAGGAATAATTTTGGTTGATGGGGAAGTTAAGTGCGGAGGAGGGAAGAATGCAGGGGAAAAGTTGCATGCAGGGAAAGGAATGAAATAGGAAGGAAGGAGGAAGGGAAGGAAGGAAGGAAGGAAGGACGGAAGGAAGGAAGGAAGGAAGGGAAGGAAGGAAGGGAATAAGGGAATATTGTCATTGCCAAGACAATGACAATACTTCTTCAGTTACTTGGTTTCTTTTCAGGGGAAAATTTTTTGAAAAAAATACCTTCCCTGTAAGGTAAAAAATATAGAAAATTTGAAAGAAAATCATAAATATAAACTTGAGTGTCTTTATTATGATAAACAATAAACGTACTCAATGAAAAAAAATCCAGTACCAAAAAAATATGGCAGATGGAAGACGGTGAAGAAAAAACAGTGAAATGCAGTGAGTTTGCCAAGAGATAACCCAGGTAAGTGTATAGGGACCAAGACTTTTCAACACCTTCCTTTCATACATAAGGCAAATTACTAACAGATCCTTGACTGTCTTCAAAAATGAACTTTACAAGTTGTTTAAGTCATTTCCTTAACAACCAGGCTGTGTTGCCTGTTTTGGGCTGAATACGGCCAGCACCAACAGTCTCATTGATCAAGCCATCAACCGTGGAGCCTGGGCTGTGACTTGGCCGCTGGAGCAGTGACCCGCGGAACTGTCTATAGGAATTTACATGGGTTGGGGAGAGGTGTGAGCTCGGGGTAAGGTGGAGGTGCAACGTGGGGGGGGGGAATATAGAAGTGGAAGTGTGATGTGGGCTGGAGTATGACTATGGGGGGGGATATGGTAGTGGTTGGTGTTGAATGTTTTGGAGTACAGGGCATAGAGTAGTTCGTCTGGGGGAGTGAAGTGCGGGATGGGGGTATGGATTGGTGTGGGCAAGGGAGAGTCGAGTCTGCAATTTGGAGTCAAAGGTGTGCCTTGGTGAGATAATTGAGGACAAATGGTAGTGGTAAAGGCATTTGTTGTGGTAATTGATGTTAGGCAGTGTGAGGCAGGGCAGCAGTGGGTGAGGGTGGGTGGGATATGGGTGGTAGTGGGTGAGAGTGGATGAGAATGGGTGGGAGGTACCATGATGGTGGTGCAGAAGAGAATGTATTATAGAGAGAAGTGGATTTGGCAGAGTTTATGTGTGGGGCAGTGTGGGAATTGGGGGGACGTCAGTGGGAGAAGATTGATGTAGCTGGCTAATGTATGGTGTTTTGATGTAGAGGTTTTGTGCACGGGGGTTAATGTGGGAGATTTAGTGTGGAGGAAGTTGGTGGAGTGAGGGTAATTGAGGGAGACTCTGATAAGGTTGTTGTCTTGCATCATGGTGAATCTAGACGGTGGCATTTTGCTGGGGAGTTTGTTCCATCTGTGTCCGATTGGTTATTGTCTGTGGTTTGTCTGCTGGCCTTTGATTCTCTTTCTCTCTCTCTCTCTCTCTCTCTCTCTCTCTCTCTCTCTCTCTCTCTCTCTCTCTCTCTCTCTTACACAGAGTTATACAAGGTTTGGTTTAGGGTTCCTAACTTTATTTACAGGCTAAAAGCTGTTACCTCCAGTTCATTTGAAAGCCTTTTTATTGTTAAGAGAAATAAAGATAGGGAACAGGATGAAATTGGAGCCATCTGTGGGCCAGCAATTTCATTTGGTCAACTGACTTTATTTTGTTGATGTCATTGTGTTCTCTATCTCTCTCTCTCTCTCTCTCTCTCTCTCTCTCTCTCTCTCTCTCTCTCTAACTTTACTTTGCCTAAAACCTAATTTTTCCTCATTTTTCTCTTACATTTATAAAGTCTCTGATATTTGTTTGCAAGAAGACTTTCATAGGTCTATTACACAATTCCTCACGCCTACCTAATCTCCTAATCATTTAATCCTCATTCTCTGTTCTCCGTGTCTTTATATTGCTCTTCAGCTCAGTCATTACTTTATCTACTTTTTCTTCATCGAATTTGTTTCTTTCCTCTCAGAATGTACCATTTCTTTAGTTCCTATATACCCATTATTACAGGGGCTCTATCCTATCCACTTTCACTTTTCGCTTAAATATGCTTTCTTTATTTCTGATTTAATTTCTGTATTGCATGCTACGAAGAATGATCTTAATGTTCACAACTCTCGGGTAAGTCACTTACATTTTCCAGTCTTCCCTGTCCCTCCACGAATCTCGTTTACTACAGACATAATATATAAACAAGACGGTTGCAATTACGGGAGTACCAACTCGAGGCCTCCTACGAGTGAAACACACTATAGTACCCGTGGACTTGTTGTACCAGTCGAGACGAGACGAGGTGAGGTACCCCTCCAGGTTTAGACCAATGGCTTATCCTAGCTCCGCTGCTCGCTCATTACCCCCCATAAGGCAGGCTCATCAAGGCAGTCCTCGGGTACCTCCACATTCACGAGGAACACATAAATCTTCCTTCATCATATCACCGTAGTTATCACAAGGCATAACGCAGGGCAAACGTCCGATGCACTCGCCCTCGTCCGACCATGAAGCCTACTTAGACTTCACATATCAAGGCTCGTCCATCCTGGCCATCACTGACGCTGATGGTCTTGCAAGTGATTTGCCACGGTCTGCTGTGTAGGGTCTTTTCAATATGATGGCTTGTAAATTTAAGCGAAAATTTGTAAGTATTTTTTCTTTGGTATTCCTTTTTCTCAGAGTAATAATTAGGTAACAGTGATTAAGAATATGTAAAAATCAATCAAATGATTAACCATCTTGTTAGAAATTAACTATACCACTATATAAGCATCACATAGACAAACCTCTTTTATATTATAGACAATATTTTTCTCGAGGCTAACTTCCTGATGTAGTTATATTCACGGTCGTTTGTGAACGTCAATTGCATATTGCTTCAATCCTTCGTCAAATCTTACACTTGAAGATATGGATAATCCAGCAAACACACAAAAAATCTCAAGTGAGGTCGAGACGATGAGAACATGTCTTCCCTTCTCTATGTAAACAACGTGTCACATGTTAATAGTTCGCAAAATCGACTCATAAGGCTGTTAGATGGAACACCTTTCTAGACTGAGGGACTGATCACCTCAAACTACCTCATGTCCTCAACCTTCTCCATTATTATTTTCCTTATTGGACTGATAAAGCCATGGGTTGGCTAAACGTTTGCGTAATAAAGATACCCAAGTGTTTCACATGTTTCTTACTCATATACACGTAAGCTACAGGAAACAATATTAGGTAACGTCGCCATCACGATATCATACATAAATTAAGGTCGTCTTTCGTCCCTGCTTTTACAAATCAGTTTTTAGTAAGAGCAGGACCTCCAGGCGGTGAGCCCTGGGTATTGTGAGTGACTTCAGGTTGATATCATACTAAATAAACGAGTGCTGCTCACAGCTCATATGTTATCTGTGGACCATGTGTATACTACTGTGATCAAATCTGCTTGAGTACTATTACTCTGTATGACCCCTAAGGATTTAGCGCTTCCCTGTGAATATGATACGACTACTACTACTACTACTATAATAATAATAATAATATTACTAATTATAATTATAAACATATGAATGAAAGACTGTGTTTCTTTGCTGTTTTCCAGAGAGATCGATGAGTACAAATCTGTAACTTACCTGTTTCCCCATTAGCACATGGAGGATCGAGCCTCCACCTATCTTAATCCATACGATTAAGGTATCACATTTAATCTTCTGTTGTAATAGACAGCTGCATTAAAAAAAAAAAGTTGTGTATTAAGGAGTGGGAGATTTGTCATGTAAAATAAAAAAATAAAAAAAAAACCCGGTAAGAAGAACGTAGATTTTTTTTATTATTATTTTTTAAATAAAGATATCCGTAAGGCAATTCGCATCTTATCTTAGGATATATTACTATGAGGTCAAGAGACGCTGTGTTCTTTCCTGACGAATAAAACACCCTCACCAACACCATTAGACAAATTTGGGTACATCTGTCGTGTGCCTCGACCCTGCGGGAAGTACCCGGTAGGGAAGGTCCAGATGGGAGTAAGGAAGTAGAGAGGTTCTGGAAATTTAAATCAGGAAAGTGACTGAAGGGAAGTTGTAATCTCGGAGATGACACTGTGTACGAATACAATATCTAGTGGTGTCTCTTACTTGGTAGTGTCTGCCAGTCCCTTATACATGACAGTGTCTACCAGGCTCTTATACATAACAGTGTCTACCAGGCTCTTATACATAACAGTGTCTACCAGGCTCTTATACATAACAGTGTCTACTAGTCTCTAATACATGACAGTGAAGGAAAACTATGGAATGTCATCAAGACATGAAGAGGGCAAAACATATCTAATGTTCTGTTTATCCTACTAGAATGAGTAAGGTCGACAGGTTGATAAATTATTTATTAATGGTTGAGAGATGATGTAATGGATAATTTTCTAGTTAAAATATAATAAAGAATGTTGAGGTGTGCGACCAAGCGGAGAAAACAGATTATGAAATGAAGCGATTAAAAAGTATTGAAATAAAAAGGAGAAGAGATTATAGTCCGGAAACAGATGGAAGAATCGAGTGAAGGAGTATGTTGAGGAGGAGTGTGAGCCATAGCAAATGTGTTGAAGTCACACTTGAGTTTAGTCACGCCGAAGAAGCCTGTTGTACGGGCGAAACGTTTCGGCAATAAAGATTCCCAAGTTCTGCTCGTGTGTCTTATTCATCAAGTTGTCAGTGCTGTATTCCATCAATAATGTGACACTGGGGTCACACCCGAGGCGAGTCACACATGAGGCGAGTCACACCCGAGGCGAGTCACACCCGAGGCGAGTCACACCCGAGGCGAGTCACACCCGAGGCGAGTCACACCCGAGGCGAGTCACACCCGAGGCGAGTCACACCCGAGGCGAGTCACACCCGAGGCGAGTCACACAAAAGTTTATTACTTTGAAAATTGTATAAAATACCGACAACTTGATGATTAAGACACATGTGCAACAGTTGGGTATCATTATTATTGAAACGTTTCGCCCACACAATAAGCTTCTTCAGTCCAATTCAGAGGCAGCAGGTGTAGTAGTAAAATGAAGATGATGTAATCAGTCCCTCAACCTTGAAGAAACAGTATTTGAGGTGGTCAGTCCCTCAGCCTGGAGAAGACTTCAGCTTCATGGTCTGGAACGTGCAAATATATCTTTCCAGACCATGGAGTTGAACTCTTCTCCAGGCTGAGGGACTGACCACCTCAAATGCTATTTCTTCAAGGTTGATGGACTGATTACATAATCTTCATTTCACTACTATACCTGCTACCTCTATTTTGAACCAAAACGTTTCAACAATAGGTTGACATACTGTAGGAAGCATATTTACATTGGTAGTTTACAGTGAGGGTTTACAATGATTTGTAGTGCAAAGATAACCACTATCATGACTTGGCATTAATACATTACTTAATACATTACTGATTACTTAACACTAGACGGTCACTTGCATTAAGCCAGGTCCTAGATGACCTGGCTAAGCCTCAGACTTACCCCAGGATGACTGATATATAATTGATCGTGTTTCTTTTTATGGCGTAACAGACTCAAGGTCAGGTCATGACTAATTAATCATCCTTTGTGGGTACAGCAAGCAAGTCTGGAACCCCAGCTGTACCTGACGACTCGCTGGTATATGTAAACAACAAGCTTGTATATATATTTTTTGGGGGTATATGGAATGATCAATGAATGTCTTAGAATGTCATGTAATAAATAATGAGTTCCTGAAAGTTTTGTATTTTACGCTGTCTCTTCCTCTCTTTGCTTTCTAATATTTTTGGCTCTGTTTTCTAATATTTTTGGTTACCTTTATTTGTTTGCTAATATTTTACGGTCTCTATTTGTTTTCAATTATTTTTGTCTTTTTCTTTGTTTTCTAATATTTTTTAGCTCCCTCTCTCTTTGTTTTCTAACATTTTTAGCTTTCTCTTTTTGTTTTCTAATATTTTTAGTTTTATCTTTGTTTTATATTTTTTAGCTTTCTCTTTGTTTTCTATTTTTTTAGCTTTCTCTTTTTTCATATAATATTTTTTAGCTTTCTCTTTGTTTTCTAACATTTTTAGCTCTTTTTCTAATATTTTTTATGTCTATTTTCTAATATTTTTGGCTCTCTCTATTTGTTTTCTAATATTTTTTTCCTTCAACAATTCGTCCAGACACAATGTCCCACATACTCTACATAATTATAAACAAGACAACCTCCACTATAAGAAGATTACAAAAACTTTATCAACTGATAAATAACTTTGCTCCCTGTTTACTGTATCATTAATGTTACAAAGAAAATATTAATTGTGGAAGATTGTTTGCGTCAATCTTCCAATACAATCTTCTAAGCCATGGGAATATTATATTTCATGACTCATCTTCCTCGTATTGACAATTAGTCTTGCATGAATAAAAATGTTTACGTTTTAAACCTTTTACAACGGCTCCACGGTAACGTGAATGGCCTTTTTATTCGATCTAGATATTTTATTAGGTGTTTCCTCTGTATATAAAAGGCAGAGATAATAAAAAAGGCAAAAATTATAAGTGATAAGTATTGATTGTTATATATATATATATATATATATATATATATATATATATATATATATATATATATATATATATATATATATATATATATTATATATATATATATTATATATATATATATATATATATATATATATATATATATATATATATATATATATATATATATATATATATATATATATATATATATATATAATTTAGTTTCTCGGAAAAGGTTCAGATCTGGTAAATTCCTCGAGAGGAAAAAAAAGTGGCTGTTGTTGAAAGCTATTTTTTTCTTCCGAAGTAGCGACGAGGTTTAAGAACATAAGAAAGAAGGAGCACTGCAACAAGCCTACTGACCCATGATAAAAACTGTATAAAATACCAACAAGTTGAAGATTATGACACATGTGCAGCAGTTGTGTGTCTTTATTGATGAAAAGTTTGGCCAACACAGTAGGCTTCTTTAGTCAAATACAGAGGTAGCATGGTTTGAGGTGGTCAGTCCCTCAGCCTGGAGAAGATTTCGGTTCCATGACCTAGAACGATGCTAGGCAGGTTCAACTCACCTACTGGGAATGTTTAAGCAGACTCTTCGTGAAGAACCCATGTTTATCTGGAAAAAATAACACAATAAAGGTCACAATATTGTCAGGTGGTCGTTGTTGATGCAACTCCTTTCATTAAATATTAAATAATTTAAAAATAAAATTCTAATCTTTATTAAAACGATCTGTATATACAAATTGTCACTACATATACATATACCCGCGTTATGGTTAAGTTTTCCTGTTAATTGAGGTTAGGTATGCAATATCTCACATACTACAGCCAATTTGAAAAACCTACTGACATTTTTGCATTCAGTAACCCCAAAATACCCC
Source organism: Cherax destructor (assembly GCA_009830355.1). NCBI lineage: Eukaryota > Metazoa > Arthropoda > Malacostraca > Decapoda > Parastacidae > Cherax > Cherax destructor. The sequence goes on from WNWK01000049.1 coordinate 978,853, forward strand.
AAATACCTTCAAACATTTTTGACAACGAACTTTTTTTGTTGACCAGTGAATAATAATAATAATAATAATAATAATAATAATAATAATAATAATAATAATAATAATAATAAAGGAGGCGGTGAGGGAGGAAGCGATGGCAGACAATCAGGAAATCAATGAGAAGTCATCATGGAACGAACGAGAGAACTCACATAAAAATGCCTTTCAGAATGAGCAAGTTTTTTGTAAGAGTCGAGGGTCCCCGAGTTCCCAGGTACAGTAATGACTGGACCAGGTCACCCTGTAGTCTGGGGGACCACGAGTCCCCCGTACAATAATGTCTCCAGGTCACCTTGACTGCGAGTCCCCAGGTACAGTAATGACTGGACCAGGTCGCCCTACAGTCCGGGGGGGAGGGGAAACCGCAAGTCCCCAGGTACAGCAATGACTGGACCAGGTCACCCTGTAGTGCGGGGAGGGGAGACCGCAAGTCCCCAGGTACAATAATGACTGGACCAGGTCACCCTCCATCGCTGGCTTTGTGGCCACAACCTTCAGAATGGATATTAAAAAGACCTGTCTGTCGCTTACTGCATTTTACCAAAGAATGAGTATTAATATCATCACGGGCCACTCACAGGAGACTATGCCACTCCCCGGTTGAGCTACAGATCTTGGGCCCACGGATCAGGGGCCGTAAGGGCCGGTGTCGCCTGCTTCTCTTAGGCCCGCCTGTTACCCCTAAGACTACCTTGTGGAGCATAATGAAGAATAAGGTTGGAGGATCGGACAGTTGCCAGACGCGCTCAAAGGGATCCAAGAGCATCTTTTGGGAAGGGGGGGAGGGAGGAGGGGTTTGATCCTTTGTGTCAAGATCTAAATAAGTGATATTGTGGGTGAATGAGGCGGGATCCCTCCAGAAGACCTTAGCTACATTATAATGGAATATTCGATCCGCCGTATCGGAGGAAAATGGGGGAATTTTTTAGCCCAAAGGATTAAAGAAGTATGGGGTCAAAGGAGATGGCAAAATGAGGATGATTGGTGAGGATGGACAGGCAGGATGGTAGGACAAGTCACTGTGAGAGAACAATGTATCGTAGTGGTGGCTGCCCTCCTGTCCTGCCCCGAGCCGCCCCACCCTGCCCATCCCTCTAGTCTCTTATATAAGAATGTCTTGGTCTGAAAAGTGGCAGATGAAGTTCAATGTGGACAAGTGTAAGGTACTAGTCCTTGGTAATGAAAATATCCCTCGAATTTATAAACTAGGTGAAGTAGAGCTTGATCATACAGAATGTGAAAAAGACTTGGGAGTCATTGTAAGCAAAAATCTAAAGCCAAGACAACAGTGCCTAAGTGTGCGCAATAAGTCTAACAGATTACTAGGATTTATTTCAAGAAGTATAAGCAACAGAAGTCCAAAAGTTATTTTACAGCTCTATACATGTTAAATTAGACACATATGCAACACTTGGGTATCTTTATTGAGGAAACGTTTCGCCGCACAGTGGCTTCATCAGTCCAATACAAAGTAGAAAGGTGTAAGGAGAGGAGGAGTTTGAGGTTATCAGTCCCTCGGCCTGGAGTCGATGTGTTCAGTCCATCAATCCATCAAGATTGATGGACTGAACACATCGACTCAGGCCGAGGGACTGATAACCTCAAACTCTCCTCCTTACACCTTTCTACTTTGTATTGGACTGATGAAGCCACTGTGTGGCGAAACGTTTCCTCAATAAAGATACCCAAGTGTTGCATATGTGTCTAATTTAACAACTTGTCGGTTCTCTGAACCATTCATCTACAGCTCTATACATCACTAGTGAGACCTCATTTGGATTATGCAGCTCAGTTTTGGTCTCCTTACTACAGAGTGGATATAGATTCATTGGAGAACATACAAAGAAGAATGACTAAAATGATTTACAGTATAAGAAATCTCCCGTATAAAGATAGACTTAGAGCGTTGAATCTCCACTCTCTGGAGAGACGTAGAATGAGGGGAGATATCATCGAGGTGTACAAGTGGATGATGGGCATGGACAGGGGAGATATTAATAAAATACTGAGGATATCGAACCAAGTAAGAACCAGAAATAACGGATTTAAATTGGATAAATTTAGATTTAGAAAGGACATAGGATAGTACTGGTTTTCGAACAGAGTTGTAGATGCGTGGAACAATCTTCCGAGTAGGGTGATAGAGGCTAGGACCTTGGGTGGCTTTAAAAAGAGATTGGACAAATATATGAGTGGGAGGGGCTGGGTTTGATTGGTGTCGTGAGTACGGGAATAAATTCTTAGGTAGTGGTGGTTTTGATAAGGACCTGCCTTGTATGGGCCAGTAGGCCTTCTGCAGTGTTCCTCCATTCTTATGTTATGTTAACTTAAGAAAGGAGCACTGCAGGAGGCCTACTGGCCCATGCTAGGCAAGTCCAAGTTACGTACTGGCCTAAGCCAGTCAGGTCCAAATCACATCCACTTACGAAGGAGGGAGCAATGCATCAGACCCACTGGCCCTACTCACACCCACCCACTGGTCACTACTGGGTTCGCTCTCTCTCCTGGCTTCGAGAGCCTTATCGTACCTCTTTTTGAAACTATTGTGGGTCCTGCTGACTCGACCATTCCACTGTCCGGGTCGTTAAACTTCCTGATTACCCTGAGGCTAGAGCAATACTTCCTGCATCTCTGGGATTCATCTGTTTTCATCTTCCAGCTGTACCCTCGTGTTCCTGTTTCCCGCCTCTCGAGCAATCTGTCCGTGAGACACTTGTGCAATATTTGGGAATCTTTACTGATAAAACTTTTCGCCAGCCAGTGGCTTCTTCAGTCCAATACAAAGAAGAGGAGGAGTTTGAGGTAATCAGTCTCTGAGGTGAGGGACTGATTACCTCAGATTCCTTCTCTTCTGCCACCTTTGATAAGTGGTTTTTACGACCGACAAGTTATCTTTGGTTAGGCCTCATTTGGATTATGCTGCTCAGTTCTGGTCACCGTATTGCAGAATGGATGTAAATGCTCTGGAAAACGTACAATAGAGGATGACAAAGTTGATCCCATGTATCAGAAATCTTCCCTATGAGGATAGACTGAGGGCCCTGAATCTGCACTCTCTGGAGGGGCGTAGAGTTGGGGGGGATTTGGTTGAGGTGTATAAATGGAAAACAGGAATTTATAAAGGGGATGTAAATAGCGTGCTAAAAATATCTAGTATTGACAGGACTCGCACAGGAAGAAGCTTCGGCTTCTTCAGTACCCTGGTGATGGACCAGGTGCTTCGGCTCCTTCAGTACCCTGGTGATGGACCAGGTGCTTCGGCCCTCAGTCCTGTGATGGACCAGGCCTGGCCTCAGTACCCTGGTGATGGACCAGGTGCTTCGGCTCCCTCAGCACCCTAGTGATGGACCAGGTGCTTCGGCTCCCTCAGTACCCTGGTGATGGACCAGGTGCTTCAGCTCCTTCAACGCCCTGGTGATAGATCATGTGCTTCGGCATATTCAGTGCCCTGGTGATGGACCAGGTGCTTCAGCTCCTTCAGTACCCTATTTTATAGTGCCCTGATTATCAAAGCATATTCCATGGATGGAGTAGGTGGGTTGGGTAGGAGTTTTTGTTTGTGGGATTGGTTTTGGGTTTTGCCTAGTGTGGATCAGTTGGCTTGATGCAGTGTTCCTTATTTCTGTGTTCTTGTGAGTGAGAGGGGTTGTGAGTGAGAGGGGTTGTGAGTGAGAGGGGTTGTGAGTGGAGGGTTGTGAGGAGAGGGTTGTGAGTGAGAGGGGTTGTGAGTGAGAGGGGTTGTGAGTGAGAGGGTTGTGAGTGAGAGGGTTGTGGGTGAGAGGGGTTGTGAGTGAGAGGGTTGTGGAGTGAGAGGGGTTGTGAGTGAGAGGGGTTGTGAGTGAGAGGTGGATTTGAACGGGACTTGCACAGTTGTTGGAGGGGGGGGGAGGGGTGTTGTAGGGGCTTCTTGCTTGGATGGGGATGGGTTGCACAAATATTTTTGTTGGTGGGTTGGTTTTGACATGGACCTGCCAAGTATGGGCCAGTAGGCCTGCTGCAGTGTTCCTCCTTTCTTATGTTCTTTCTTATGGAAAAATAAACACATAAGCAGTATAATGTGATCCTTTATTGACAACGTTTCGCCCACGCAGTGGGCTTTATCGAGTCACAGACAGATCTACCTGGAAAATGAGCAACATAGAGATATATATAGGGTACAGTCAGGTGGAGAATGCTGGGTCAGATGGAGAAAGCTGCATGTGAGTCTTAAAAGTAGTGTGAAAACATAGTGTGACTTAAAGGACCTGCAGTGTACCATTCTTGAGTTCTAGGTCAATCACCGTGCATGCACACCCCACTGCGTGGGCGAAACGTTGTCAATAAAGGATCACATTATACTGCTTATGTGTTTATTTTTCCATTGTGTCGGTATTTTATACCATTTATTTCCATGTTCTTTCTTATGTTCTCTCTTCTTTGTATTGGACTGTAGAACCCACTGGCTGGCGAAACGTTTCATCAGTAAAGATTCTCTAAATCTTGCACAAGTGTCTCATTCTTCAACTTGTCGGTGTTCTAAAGCATTTATTGCATATCTGTCCGTGTCCAGCCTATCAGTCCCACCCAGACATGAACGTCCATTGTGGCACCTCGTCCCCGACAGTCACTCCTTTCCTTCAGGTTAAGAATTTCCTTGATTCAGTGTAGTTCCTTCCCTGTTTTCCCTCAAGGGGGGTTCCTTGACCCTGGTGAGGGGCTCTTGTTCTCGGTAATTGGATCTGTGCTCTAATTCCCTAAATTGACCCTGAATGCCTTCCATATCCTCCCCAAAGGCGCTGTATAATCTCTACGGGTTTAGCGTTCCTCCCATGATACTACTACTACTACTACTACTACTACTACTACTACTACTACTACTACTACTACTACTACTACTACTACTACTATTACTACTACTTCTACTACTACTACTACTACTAATAATAATAATAATAATCCTTCCCTGTTATTGCCGCCTATTGCTTCTCTAGCTGTTGTCTCAGTCTCTTGTGTTGTAGTGACACAAGGTTTCCTACAGTATAAAAATACAGCGCCGCTGGTCACCTTACACCCCCGGCTGGTCACCTTACACCCCTGGCTGGTCACCTTACACCCTTGGCTGGTCACCTTACACCCTGGCTGGTCACCTTTCACCTCTGGCTGGTCACCTTACACCCCCGGCTGGTCAACATATACTCCTGGCTGGTCACCTTTTACTCCCGGCTGGTCACCTTTCACCTCCAGCTGGTAACCTCACACCCCCGGCTTGCCACCTCACACCCCTGGCCGGCCACCTTACACTTCCGGCTGACCACCTCACATCATTACCCTAATTACACTCATATTTGCATAGACAACGAAATTAGCGTCAGTACGTTTATTTATGTCGAGTTTCTGGCATAAAATTTAATAAAAATTCGTCATGTCATTACATGTGAAGTTTGTGGCAGGAAAAATATACTCTTGCATATACCAACAAAACTCTATATTTTTTTTTTTGGTCTCTGTTGCCAGTAACCTAAAAATTATTATCAAGACTAAATGCTAAAGTTGATAAAAAGAAAGTTGTAGGAAATAAGCAAATTCCGTGTTTTCAGTATTAGATTTTCTCTTTTTTTCTTCTTTTCGACATATCGACCGTCTCCCACCCAGGCAGGGTGAGCACCCAGGCAGGGTGAGCACCCAGGCAGGGTGAGCACCCAGGCAGGGTGAGCACCCAGGCAGGGTGAGCACCCAGGCAGGGTGAACACCCAGGCAGGGTGAACACCCAGGCAGGGTGAGCACCCAGGCAGGGTGAGCACCCAGGCAGGGTGAGCACCCAGGCAGGGTGAGCACCCAGGCAGGGTGAACACCCAGGCAGGGTGAGCACCCAGGCAGGGTGAGCACCCAGGCAGGGTGAGCACCCAGGCAGGGTGAACACCCAGGCAGGGTGAGCACCCAGGCAGGGTGAACACCCAGGCAGGGTGAGCACCCTGGCAGGGTGAGCACCCAGGCAGGGTGAACACCCAGGCAGGGTGAGCACCCAGGCAGGGTGAACACCCCGGCAGGGTAAACACCCAGGCAGGGTAAACACCCAGGCAGGGTGACCCCCAAATGGAAGAAAACTATGAAGATTTCTTCTTTTTAAATTTAGTAATATATACAGGAGAAGGGGTTACTAGCCCCTTGTTCCCGGCATTTTTGTCGCCTCTTACGACACGCATAGCTTACGGAGGAAGGGTTCTTTTCCACCTCCCCCTGGAGTTGGATTTTACTTCATGGCTGTAATTTTGATTCAGTTTTTATAAGAAATATATTTGTCTCGAGCTCAAATTATACTAGATGAGTTTTGCTGGTGACTGCTGTGTGACACGTCATTGTGCTGATGGTCCAGACCGTGGAGCTGAACGATTATCAAGGCTGAGGGACTGACCACCTCCACATTACTTCTTCAAGGCCGAGGGACTGACCGCTTCATATATACCTCTCTACTGCTCTTGCCTTCCTTCAAAATTTAAGTCACCTCTTTATTTGAGTGAAATAGCCTGCTGAGTAGACGAAGCGAAGTGTTGCAGCATGTTGAGTGCAATGTATATAATGTCTTCTATTCTATATTGTCTTCTGTCTGTATTGTTTAGTTTCGGTGAAGTGAAACTTTTGCTTGCATAATCTCTGCCTGCCCGGATAATGTGTACAGAAAATTTTAGCTTCCGTAAATTGTCAATCAGAATGTTGCACTCTTCCTCCAGATACGTATAGGAGAGGAAGGCTATCACTGGCTCCTTCTTCGAGAGTGAACTGAATGGACGGTTCCACACTGATGAGGCTGCTCTTCAGGTTACCAAGGTTCAATCTTTTGGGGGAAATGTGAGGAATATCGTCTACATAGTGTAGGTATGTGACAGTTTAGAATGTAATGTTGGTGAATCTTTCGGCCTCCTGTGATTCCTCAAGTAGACTCAACAAAGCAGTACTGAGAGGTGAGCCCATGGCCATGCCAAAATTTTGTCTGGAAATGGAATTGCTGAAAGAAAAAACAATTAACTTCTTAACAGAATTCAGTTAATTTCACAAAATCTTGGCAAGGTACGGACTCTAGTGAAGACAGAAGTCATGTCTAAGCTACCTAATTTCTTGTTATGGATGGTTGTACTTGTAAATGTCCTTTATCTTGTTAAAAAAAAAAAATCCCCGAATTGGCGATGGTGAGAGTTGCTGATAGAGCCGAGAAGTTTAGCCACGTGTTTGTCACTCCGGGGATTTCACAAGCTTAAGAACATTTACATTAAACACATGAAATTAGGTAGCTCAAACGAGACTTTCATCTTCATCAGAGTCCCCACCACAAGGTAACGCCGGACATGACCTGCCTATACCTTGCTAAGCCATGAAGGAAAGGGACACAATGTGACGCAAATGCCTGGAAGCTGCACTAATCCAAACACAAAAACAATCCAACAGACTCAATGAGCTTTCAGATTAGCTAAACTTGTAGCACAACTCTCTTACATAAACAGGTCATTGAAAAAAAACCGGTAGGCCTCCTGCAGTGCTCCCATCTCGCTCTTCACCCCTTACAGTGACCTTACTGACTCGGACACACAACTGACTACGCATGTATAAATTTACTTGTGCATTCCTGTGTATTGACTGAAGAAGCTTATCCACAAGTGAAACGCCTCAGTAAAGGTTATCTCTGCCATTTTTTTTTTTAGCACCTTTGTCCTTTCTTCCTTGTCTCTGAATGTTTCTTTCCCTTCATTCTCTTCTCAGTTCCTGCCTTTATCCCTCTCCTCTTCTCTGCCTGTCCTTTTACAATTTGGTGTACCTCTGCACTACGTTGCCTCTATTCCATGCGTCTATTCATGTCATTCACCCTCTATCCTGGCTTCTATCCCTCCCTCTCTATCCCTGCTGGTAATGCCAAGGTTGGACCAAAATCACAAGCCATGCAAATGCCGCCTTCTTATCAATTATTAATTCAATAATCATAATTAAGCCTTGGGCGGAGTGATATATATATTACGACACAAAATAAAGATTCTATAAAGAGGTAACTAAATATACCCGATGGACATATTTATGACGTTATTATAGCCTAATTGCTGGATTAGTCATTTTGCACGGTGATTGGCCATTACGCGAGATGTACACGGAAAACATCAACAGCCAATCAGAGGCAATGATTAGGTCATTTATCTATCAATTATCGTTTCAAAACGTTGAGATATTGCCTCGTAAATTGCGTATTCTGCTGGAAGGTAAATACGCTTCTTGTGCGGGAGAGACTCACGAAATTTGCTTAAGTAGTCTATGAGGGGAGGAGTAAGACGGTTGGATTACCTCGTTACTGCCAACCACCCGCCCTCACGACATGCGCCACTTAAGTGTCCTCACTCATTATTCGACTGGGAATATAACAGGGAGTTTATTTTTGTGCCTGCATGCACGATTAAAACACACACACACACACACGTTTGTTTCCACCTTGCCTGCCTCCCTTCCCCCCTTTCCTGTTCTCCCTTCCCTCCCTCCCTCCCTCCTGTCTTCCCTTCCGCCTTGTACCTTTCCTCCCAGTCCCTCCTTCCCTCTAAGTCACAAAGGCCCCAGCAAACCACCTTGCAGTTGACAGGTAATTACAGAAGCTAGCAGGTGTGTGTGTATGTGTGTGTGTGTGTGTGTGTGTGTATGTGTGTGTGTGTGTGTGTGTGAGTGTGTGTGTGTGTGTGTGTGTGTGTGTGTGATTCACTAGAAGGCCAGCACCTGTCTTTTAGATATCAGCTTTAACAACACTATTAATGACATTGTTCATTGGGGGAAAGGCTGTGATTACCTGTCATTTTATTAGGCTTAATAACCCAATATGTTAACGACTGGTAATTGCTGCCTCGTTAGTGACTTCGGTCGGGACTATTCTGCATTCACTTCAATTAATATATATTTTAATAGATGCGTGCTTCTGTATTGACCGACAACATGGCCGGTATTAATGGAGAGGTCTTGCGACACAGCTTACTTCCTACCGCTGTATCTTCTACCCATCTATCATCTAGCACTTCCCATTCACTTCCAATTTTTTTTCTCAGTCCTCCAAGCCCTTTCCCTCTTTCAATTACTCTCTATTTGGCTGATCCTGTGGATTAGACACCTCGAGAATCTGTGTCAGAAGCTGAAACAGACTCCACGAAATTGAAACTTGCATTTCGTCAAATAAATAATAATAATAAAGTGACGTATGGTGGGTTATTATCACAGGTTGCGCGTTGTGCATGACACAACTAGCCGTGGGATGTGCATGACACAACTAGCCGTGGGATGTGCATGACACAACTAGCCGTGGGATGTGCATGACACAACTAGCCGTGGGATGTGCATGACACAACTAGCCGTGGGATGTGCATGACACAACTAGCCGTGGGATGTGCATGACACAACTAGCCGTGGGATGTGCATGATACAACTAACCGTGGGGTGTGCATGACACAACTAGCCGTGGGGTGTGCATGACACAACTAGCCGTGGGGTGTGCATGACACAACTAGCCGTGGGATGTGCATGATACAACTAGCCGTGGGGTGTGCATGACACAACTAGCCGTGGGATGTGCATGATACAACTAGCCGTGGGTGTGCATGACACAACTAGCCGTGGGATGTGCATGATACAACTAGCCGTGGGGTGTGCATGACACAACTAGCCGTGGGATGTGCATGATACAACTAGCCGTGGGGTGTGCATGACACAACTAGCCGTGGGATGTGCATGATACAACTAGCCGTGGGGTGTGCATGACACAACTAGCCGTGGGGTGTGCATGACACAACTAGCCGTGGGATGTGCATGATACAACTAGCCGTGGGGTGTGCATGACAATAGCCGTGGGGTGTGCATGACACAACTAGCCGTGGGTGTGCATGATACAACTAGCCGTGGGGGTGCATGACACAACTAGCCGTGGGGTGTGCATGACACAACTAGCCGTGGGGTGTGCATGACACAACTAGCCGTGGGGTGTGCATGACACAACTAGCCGTGGGATGTGCATGACACAACTAGCCGTGGGATGTGCATGACACAACTAGCCGTGGGATGTGCATGACACAACTAGCCGTGGGATGTGCATGACACAACTAGCCGTGGGATGTGCATGACACAACTAGCCGTGGGGTGTGCATAACACAACTAGCCGTGGGATGTGCATGACACAACTAGCCGTGGGATGTGCATGACACAACTAGCCGTGGGATGTGCATGACACAACTAGCCGTGGGATGTGCATGACACAACTAGCCGTGGGATGTGCATGACACAACTAGCCGTGGGGTGTGCATGACACAACTAGCCGTGGGGTGTGCATGACACAACTAGCCGTGGGGTGTGCATGATACAACTAGCCGTGGGATGAGCATGACATAACTAGCCGTGGGGTGTGCATGATACAACTAGCCGTGGGGTGTGCATGACACAACTAGCCGTGGGGTGTGCATGACACAACTAGCCGTGGGATGTGCACTGCTGCCTCAGAACAACTGCCACAATATTTCACAACGGGAGACAGAAAAAATAGCTTCCCGTTTTGATCCATGATTATAGTATTGAGTGAGCTTAATATTTAAGATGAGTTTGCCATCTTTGGTGGGTGTGCGGCACTCACCCAGCACACCCAGAACATAGTACCCTGCAGACTAATGCGCTTCACACCCTTATGGTTGATGCCACCGATACTTCCATTGTTTATTTTTATGTTGGGTGACCCCTAGAAAATTCACGGGACGGGTGGGGCTTCAACCTGTGGCAAGTGTAGCAGTGTGTCACACTCAGGGTAGTCACTATATGTGAGTGACAGGTGTATTATGACAATATAGGAGTGACAGGTGTGTTATGACAATATGTGAGTGACAGGTGCATTATGACAATATGGGAGCGACAGGTGTGTTATGACAATATGTGAGTGACAGGTGTATTATGACAATATGGGAGCGACAGGTGTGTTATGACAATATGTGAGTGACAGGTGTATTATGACAATATGGGAGTGACAGGTGTGTTATGACAATATGTGAGTGACAGATGTATGACATATGTATGACAGGTGATATGAGAGTGAGAAGGTGAACAATGTGAATGACAGGTGTATTATGGGTGGCATGAATGATCCAGGTCTTGTTAGGGTAGTCCTTGTGTGGTGTGTGTGACGTGACGCCACCCACCAACCCAGTCAGCCACCCACCACCTAAATAACCACCCACTTACCACATCACTAGCCACCCACTCACTACCCTGAAAGCCAGCCACCCAACACCTAGGCACCCACCTACCATCCAGTCAAACACCCACCACCCAGCCAGTCACTCACCACCCACCCAACCTCCCACCACCCAGCTAGCCACCCACAACCCAGCCAGTCACCCACTACTCAGTCACCCACCGGCCAGCCAGCCACCCAGCTAGCCACCCACAACTCAGCCAGTCACCCACCCCTCAGCCGGCCACCCACAACCCGGCCAGCCAGCCAGCCAGCCAACTACCACCCCACCAGCCACCCACCCACCATCCAGCCACCCACCACCCAACTAGCCACCCACCCACCATCAAGCCACCCACCCACCATACAGCAAAATCCAGCCACCCACCCATCACCTAGCCAGCCACCCACCACCCACCCAACTACCCATCACCCATTCAGCTACCCACCACCCAGCCTGCCGCCCACCACCCAGCCTGCCACCCATAACACTTCCCGAGAATGAAAAATAAACCCATTTAAAAATAATTCTAACATGTTAGGTTTAAAGCCAATCGACTGCAGTGTTTTTGTCGCCGGCATCTCATGTGCATGAGTGAGTGCGTAATGACTCTTAATTAGACAATTATGGGTAATAGTAATAAATATATAATGCAGAAACCTTAATGAAATAAGCGATGAGGCGAGTGTACACCTACTTAAATATTCTCAGCTGTGATCATTTATGTTTTACGATCAACCAACGTGCGTAGGTCTCGCGTAGTGCTTGCGTAGATCTTGCGTAGGTCTCGCGTAGTCTTGTGTAGATCTTGCGTAGGTCTCGCGTAGTCTTGTGTAGATCTTGCGTAGGTCTCGCGTAGTTCTTGTGTAGATTTTGCGTAGGTCTCACATAGTGATTGCGTAGATCTTGCGTAGGTCTCGCGTAGTGCTTGTGTAGATCTTGCGTAGGTCAGGGTAGTGCTTGCGTAGGTCTTGCGTAGACTTTGCGTAGGTCAGCATAGTGCTTACGTAGGTCTTGTGTGGAACTTGCGTAGATTTTGGGTAGGTCGGCGTAGATCTTAGGTAGATTGATTTTACGGTGGGTGTTGCTTAAGTCAGCGTACATGTGGAAATCAAGCAAGATATATATATACTATATATATATATATATATATATATATATATATATATATATATATATATATATATATATATATATATATATATATATATATATATATATATATATATATATATATATATATATATATATATATATATATATATATATATATATATATATATATATATATATATATATATATATATATATATATATATATATATATATATAGCACAAATTAAGATGCGTCAGTTTATTTTATAATGCTAAACAAGTCAAATAATTGCTTATTTTCCTCCTTTTTGGACGTAGAATTAAAAGCTGGATCGAATTTTATTCAAAACTGATGCATTTTTATCCTCTTCCTCTTCCTCTTCCTCTTCCTCTTCCTCTTGGGGATGTTGGCAACTCAGGGAAAGATCCTGTTAGGAATTCTAGCTATGTGTTTAAGATTAATGTTATCTAGCCTAACCCTCAGCAGTTATTAATTATGTACACGTTTTTTCTCTCTCCTCTCAGTGTTTATTCAGTTTCTCACCAGAGTCTTGAGATTATTTAGTTGTTGAAATATCTGGGAAGGAGCTGCCTAAGTATTTAAAATTCCCCTCGCTGCTCTCTCCAACAACGCTCCACTGAACCCCATTAATTTGCTACTATCTTTACTCCTGCTTCTTCCTTTCTTCATGTTCTTCTTGTTCTTCTTCCTGTTTTTGTTGTTGTTGTCGTTCTTCTTTTTCTTCTCTTTCTTCTTCTTCTTCTTCTTCTTCTTCTTCTTATCTATGATTGCTTTTAAAGTATACACCTCTCATTGAACCCCGAGGACGACCTTGCAACAAGGAGTACGACGTTGCATTCTCAAGGATGACTTCTTCCCCAGGCCACAAGTACTGAGTGGTCTGCCAGGAGATATGGCACACTGGGCGTCACCTGCAAAATAAACAGATCCATGACTAGTGTGGGACCCACGAGCACCTGAGCACATCAGTATCGTCAACAACACCATAGGCAGAACACCGATGTTAAGAAGGTGTTGGGTCTCGTTCGTGAAGAATTCGTTCAGACTGTCGACCTTTAGTCTGATTTACGGGCCACTAAACACGGAGTCACAGTGAGACTTCAGTATTTCACTCATTCTTTGCTGTCATCCGTGTAAGTGGTTTAAGTAAAAACCTTGATACTGGATGTGGTTTTTGCCCTGGAGTTGGCATATGAGAAGGAGTATTTTGGATTTATTTCAGTTTTATTAAATGCTTGTAGCTCCTTCTGTCACTCTTGTGATGGTTTGTCTTGTTACTGTCAACACAGACAGGGGAGACTCTGAGGAAGTGTTCTCTAGTAGTTGCATCAGAACATTCCGAGATCAAAACTGTCAGTGGGATTACCACTAAACATTTAACACTGATACACTAACACTGTTTAAGCGTAATATCTACCGACAAGCCAAGTGTCCATCGAAAAGTGCCTTTGGGAAACGATAATAAACACACCAAACACACACACACGCACACACACACACCAGTTTCTCACAACAAGCCAAGTGTCTATCGACAAGTGCCTTTGACAGCTAGTAACTAACGTAATCATGTTTGATCCAAGGATGTGTGGAGTAGCTTCAGTTCCGTGAATCAAGAGCCCTTGAATGTGACTGACGTAGGATCTCCTTTCATCCTGTGTACAAGAACTGATTATCGTATATATTTCTTGGGGTGGACTGGTAAGCCAGTAGAAGAACTCAGTCATAGGACCAAAAGCTGTAGTGAGTCTTCATGTAAATAAGATATACAATAGTAATACATGGTATTACCAAACCTGTCTTATACAGGTTATGTGTGTAGGCATCTCCAGCTGTGACGTCACCTAGGTAAGGTTTGTCAGGAAATAGGACAGGTATATCCTGACGCGGGTCTTAGTCACATGATATCTCGCAGCTGGAGCTTTTGGTCATCTGACCGAGGCCTTAAACTGGCTTACCGGTCAACCCCTTTAAAAATTATGGTTATGATTATTACCGACGTCATCTGTGAGTTTTCCATTACTCTCTATCTCCCTTCAACAACACAAGTGTTTCAGTAAGAATTTTCAGGGAATATTGACACTGGCGTTGAAGATCCTGCAGCTAGAATTCCACTCGTGTTGTCTTGATAAAGGGAGAGAGGGCTTTTAAAACTTGCAGCTGACGTCACAGTTGGGAAAGCATGCAGGTATAACTTGTATAAGACAGGTGTGGTAACACCATGGTAAAGCATACCATTGTTTCTTGTTTACATGGAGCTTGCCACACACTGCTGTAACATGGCACAGAGGTTAGAGGTAGCCATCTCTCAGTGTATATACACTGACAGGTACAAACCTCTCGACATATATACACTGAGAGGTACACACGTCTCTGTATATATATATACACCGAGAGGTTTACACCTCTTGGTATATATGTGCATCTGTCTTTGAATATATACTGACTCGGTGGTCAGCGCACTACATATGTACATACATAACTAGGGAGTCAAGCCCGAGTTATCTTTGATGTTTAGATACAGTCGTCTATTACAACTTTTCAGAGTGTATTATGAGACCTACCTGGAGTCTACCTGGAGTCTACCTGGAGGGCATTCCGGGGATCAACGCCCCCGCGGCCCGGTCCATGACCAGGCCTCCCGGTGGATCAAGGCCTGATCAACGAAGCTGGTACTGCTGGCAGCATGTAGTCCAACGTAAGAACCACATCCCGGCTGATCCGGTACCGACTTTAGGTATCTGTCCAGCTCCCTCTTGAAGACAACCAGGGGTCAATTGGTAATGCCCCTTATGGCTGGTGGGAGGATGTTTAACAGTCTTGGGCTCCGGACACTTATTGTGTTTTCTCTTAGTGTACCAGTGGCGCTCCTACTTTTCACTGGGGGTATGTTGCATCGCCTGCCAAGTCTTTTGCTTTCGTAGGGAGTGATTTCTGTGTGCAGATTAGGAACAAATCCCTCCAGAATCTTCCAGGTGTAGATTATGATATATCTCTCTCGCCTGCGCTCCAGTGAATATAAGTTTAGTACTTCCAGGCGTTCCCAGTAGTTAAGGTGTTTGATGGAACTTATACGTGCAGTAAAGGTTCTCTGTACATTCTCTAGATCTGCAATTTCACCTGCCTTGAATGGGGATGTTAATGAACGGCAGTATTCTAGCCTAGAGAGAACAAGTGATTTAAAAAGGATCATAATTGGCTTGGCATCTCTTGTCTTGAATGTTCTCATTATCCATCCTATCAGTTTCCTCGCAGATGTGAGATCTTCTGACATTACCACTCCCAGACCATACCACGGGTGGGGTTCGAACCCGCGGTCACATTACTTTTCCGCTCTATTGTGTGATTAGAGTTTGTAGTATACTCAGTCCTAGCTATTATTTCCTCAAGTTTTCCCATAACGGAGTAGTTGCAATTTGTCTTCATTGAACATTATATTGTTCTTCGACGCCCATTGGAAAATTTGGTTTATATCTTCTTGAAGATTTGCTGTGTCCTCAGTGGATGACACTCTCATGCAGATCCTAGTATCGTCTGCAAAGGATGATACAGTGCTGTGGTTTACATCTCTGTCTATGTCTGATATGAGAATGAGTAACAGGATACGTGCGAGTACTGTGCCTTGTGGAACAGAGCTCTTCACTATGGCAGCATCCGATTTAACTCTGTTTACCACTATCTTTGTGTTCGATTGGTTAGAAAGTTGAATATCCATCTGCCTACTTTGCCAGTTATCCCTTTAGCACGCATTTTGTGTGCTATTACACCATGATCGCACTTGTCAAAGGCTTTTGCAAAATCTGTGTATTCTACATCTGCATTCTGTTTGTTTTCCAGTGCATCTAAGACCATATCATAGTGGTCCAATAGTCCCGAGAGGCAGGAGCGACCTGCTCTAAAATCATGTTGCCCTGGATTGTGCCATTTTTGGGAGTCCAAGTGGTTTGCAATCCTGCTTCTTAGAACTCTTTCAAAGATTTTTATGATGTGGGACGTTAAAACTATTGGTTTATAGTTCTTAGCTACTGCTTTGCTGCCACCTTTATGGAGTGGGGCTATATCCGTTGTTTTTAGTGACTGGACTTAGTGGAGTATTAAGTGAATCGCGGTGGTTAACTGTAAGTGTACCACTTGCTAATGTAATGTGAATGTTATTGATCATTGTTATAACTTTCATTACCATTGCTTAAATCTCAGTAACCCTTTGTTTATAGTGTCTAAGTGGAAACTTTTTTGTGTTCTGTTCCCATAATATATATATATATATATATATATATATATATATATATATATATATATATATATATATATATATATAAACTACCTAAATAAACTACCAATAAAAACGAGGCCGCCGGCGCTACCATCACTGAAGACGGTGGCAGGAGCGCTGGAGACGGTGAGCATATGATTTTGATTGCCTGGTTGAGAGTGTGTGCATACGTAATGAGGCTACTGCAGTCGTAATGAGCTCAAAGTCTCCAGCAAAACTTTTCTCGTTTCTCAGAGAGGATTAGCGTGGGCTGTGGGGACCTCTTCCCCGGCAACGCCTTCTCTCTGAGTATTGTTATCACCGGTTTTACGCCGGTCCTGGTATGTGCGCCTTGTCGGATTTATGCCTGGCTGAGAAGAGCATTAACGCCGGTAAATGTTTCTTTTGTGCTAATACTGGCCTTTGTCCCCGTTTGCTCATGTTTTTTCAAGAACATGCGAGTGTAAACAAACAAATGAGGAGTGTTACTGACTTTGTAATAATGGTGAAAGAGGGGGATAGGGGGGGCGGCGCACCGGCCAAGCTGCAATGTATTTTGTTTGGATATGAAACTTTGTTTTCAAACTTTGTGTAATGTTATATTTGACGCTGTAACTACGCCACTTTAAGCTCACTGATGCTCTTTATTAGGGATTGAGAGGTATTTTACTCTTTCTTTCAGTGTGTATTTGATAAAGTTTTTTGTAGCCTGTCATCTCATTTTGGCTGCCAGCTTTCTTACGTATCGTTGTTTCTTACACAATATTCTTAGACAATATTCTTGCAATTTGTTCTTGTACGGTATTGCACAAGTTGTTTTAATATTTTTGTCCCTTTTGGTATTATATAGTGTGATGTTCTTTATCTTGTATGTACTGTAGGTGGGTCGTTAAAAAACTTACACCTGTAAATGTCTCCAAAAAGAAGTGCGTTGATGGAGCAACTTGCAAAGTGAACAGACTGACTGATGTTGTAGAGGCCAGACTTAGGCTTGGTGACAAGTACCTCTGGCAGTCTGGCAGACACACAGATGATGATCAAACCAAATGCAAAGTATGTGGCCAGTCGTATGGTCACTATCTTGAACACTATGTGCTTAATTGTCCACTTATTGAGGAATATAGAAATAGTATAATAACCTATGTGACATGTCAAGATATCTTATTAATGAAAATAAGATAGCAGATATATTAAGAGAATTTCCTAAATTTGCTTAATATATTTGCAAATAAGTGAACTGTATAAATTCAGATGTACTCCCGATAACCCTTTTGGGGCCTAGTTCCTAGGCCTATGGTGTATCCACATGGTTTTGCGCTACCCTCCACAGGATGGATATGGGTTGCATAATAAACCAGCCACTTCGGTGGCAAAATCTCTAAAAAAAAACTCTCCAAAAAGGTATTATGGACACACACACACACACGTCTCTGTCTACATGTGGGATGCTGCCTCTCAACGACTTGTGTTCATTCCACTTAAGAACGAGACATGAGGAGCACCCCAGTAGATCTACTGGCCCATACTAGGCAGGTCCTTCTCAAGCCCAACACAAGAACACAATATTCTTTTGGAACATTGTAAGTGTTGATTTCGTATTTTTTGCATTATAATCGAGAAATCAATCCGAAATAGTGAACTGGTGGAATGGGAATTTGTAATGTTGACAGTGTGTAATGCTGGACGTATTGCACGAGGCAACTTGTGTCCCGGATTAGTTTTGTAATAAATTGATTTATAATAAAATCTGTATGTGGACTTTGTATTACGGCAGTTGTGCCTTGTTTATGTTCACTTGTTATTTTATTTTTAAGTGCTCTTTACCTGGTATATTGAAGAGGCTTCCTTGTGATTATTAAATTCCTCTCCCTTCGCATATATATTTAACAAATGTAGCAGCCATTCCAATGCTTTATCATTCCCTGTTTTTTTTTTTTAATTTCGGTCTAAATCGCATCCCTCTCCCACTGATTTATCCCATTTTAATCTCCTTATTGTTTCACTCACTTCCTGCATACAGTACTCACTTCCAGTTCAGCCTTACATATAAATCTTATTCCTCGCATTATATTTCTACCTCAGTTTCATTACCTTCATTCAATAACTTCTCCAGATATTCTCTGCCTCAACTTACACAATCAGCATCTCAACCTGGGTTTTCGAACCATATTTGACCCCCAGACCCATTTCTCATTCTTAGCAAAATGTTCTGAGTATATCCCAGTCTACCAGTCTGACTTTACTTCATATATTCCTTATTCTCATTGAAAAAAAAATGCAGCCATTTTTATCCCCCGTATTATTCTTTTAACCTCAGTGTTGAAACACTCGTTCATCTCCTGCGCCTTCTCTCCTGGACACACAAAACTCTGGCGAAGAATTAGACACATGTGCAACATCTGGGTTTCGTAATTTGCATCTGTCCCTAATGTCCATGAACTGATAAAGCCATGCAGTGGCTTTATCAGTTCATGGACATTATGGACAGATGTTGCACATGTATTTACCATTTATATACAGCCACACAAACCTCTGCTGTGCTCTCTAGTATTTCCCTTGTTAATTTGCACTACACCTCATTGGCCTCCTCTCAACACTTACACTCATGCACTTTCATCCATCACTTGCTCATACCTCTCACAAACTTTCCTCTTCACTAGTACTTGCTTATACCTCACTAACTATACTCTTCACTAACACAGTTACTTCCAGTTATCTTCTAAGACTAGACACTTTACCGTTCCTACTTCGTCTTACTCTCACTTTTACAGAAGAATGAGTAAGCGTTCCAGTTGCATAAATTATTTTTGATTTATTTAATGGGGAGCGCTTAACCCATTAGGGGGTCATACAGCGCCTTGGGAAATGGGAGTTAATCAGAATCGGTCCAAGGAAATGAAGGTAAGTCCCAATTCTCTGGACCAAGAGCACTTCACCGGCGTCCATGCGCCTCCTTTGAAGGTCCTGCAGCCGCTACGAAAAATTTTGCAACCTGCTCCTTACACTCTTTTTGAATCCTTAAGGATTCTTGCAGAGTCTGGGGAATGAGAGGGAATCAGATTTGGTCCAAGGAAGTGGTCGGTAGCTCCACTTCCTTAGATCATGAGCACTTCAGCGGCATCAAGATCCAGAGACACCAAGTATAGCAAACTGCTCTTCTCGTCGCCTGTTAAAAAATATCTTAATAAGGCATAATATAATTAATTCTTAATGAATACACGAAGGAATGAAAGGGGACTCAAATTGTGGTTCTGGGAACAGCAGGCCCAGCACTGTACCACTGTAACCTTCATGGCCCAGTGGTACAGCACTAGGCCTGCTACTACCAGGACCACGGTTCGGATTCCCGTCCATTTTGTGTTTTCCAATGAACGTCATTCATTACGACTTATCAAAAGTCTTCAGTCTTACATCTGACACTCAGTACTTTCCGATCGCAACATTGTCTCTCAGTTTAGCAGTGGTGTCCCTCTAATGACTCACGAAATCGTAATGACACGATTGCAAACAAACCGTGGTATGGTTTGTTTGTCCCTCTAATATTTTTTTTTTGTCTCGGTCATCTTTAAATTCCCTGAAAATTCGCTAAACTCAGAGTCTTTCCACTCGTCTCTCGTCCAGGCAAATGAACAGCACTGTTGCTCACACTCAACACTCCTCTTAAGACTCACACTTCACGAAGCTATAACTATATACCACTTCTTTTCCCTCACAAGTGTTTATTCAATACTGTAGCGACTAGCTCTTCAGCGCTCACTCTCAGATCCACTAGCTCTTCAGCTCTCACTCTCAGATCACTAGCTCTTCAGTCTCACTTCAGATCCACTAGCTCTTCAGCGCTCACTCTCAGATCCACTAGCTCTTCAGCGCTCACTCTCAGATCCACTAGCTCTTCAGCGCTCACTCTCAGATCCACTAGCTCTTCAGCTCTCACTCTCAGATCCACTAGCTCTTCAGCGCTCACTCTCAGATCCACTAGCTCTTCAGCGCTCACTCTCAGATCCACTAGCTCTTCAGCGCTCACTCTCAGATCCACTAGCTCTTCAGCTCTCACTTCAGATCCACTAGCTCTTCAGCGCTCACTCTCAGATCCACTAGCTCTTCAGCTCTCACTCTCAGATCCACTAGCTCTTCAGCTCACTCTCAGATCCACTAGCTCTTCAGCCTCACTCTCAGATCCACTAGCTCTTCAGCCTCACTCTCAGATCCACTAGCTCTTCAGCCTCACTCTCAGATCCACTAGCTCTTCAGCTCTCACTTCAGATCCACTAGCTCTTCAGCGCTCACTCTCAGATCCACTAGCTCTTCAGCTCTCACTCTCAGATCCACTAGCTCTTCAGCCTCACTCTCAGATCCACTAGCTCTTCAGCTCTCACTCTCAGATCCACTAGCTCTTCAGCGCTCACTCTCAAATCCACTAGCTCTTCAGCGCTCACTCTCAGATCCACTAGCTCTTCAGCGCTCACTCTCAGATCCACTAGTTCTTCAGCGCTCACTCTCAGATCCACTAGTTCTTCAGCTCTCACTCTCAGATCCACTAGCTCTTCAGCGCTCACTCTCAGATCCACTAGCTCTTCAGCGCTCACTCTCAAATCCACTAGCTCTTCAGCGCTCACTCTCAGATCCACTAGCTCTTCAGCGCTCACTCTCAAATCCACTAGCGCTTCAGCGCTCACTCTCAAATCCACTAGCTCTTCAGCGCTCACTCTCAGATCCACTAGGTCTTCAGCGCTCACTCTCAGATCCACTAGCTCTTCAGCACTCACTCTCAGATCCACTAGCTCTTCAGCGCTCACTCTCAGATCCACTAGGTCTTCAGCGCTCACTCTCAGATCCACTAGGTCTTCAGCGCTCACTCTCAGATCCACTAGCTCTTCAGCGCTCACTCTCAGATCCACTAGCTCTTCAGCGCTCACTCTCAGATCCACTAGCTCTTCAGCGCTCACTCTCAGATCCACTAGCTCTTCAGCGCTCACTCTCAGATCCACTAGCTCTTCAGCGCTCACTCTCAGATCCACTAGCTCTTCAGCGCTCACTCTCAGATCCACTAGCTCTTCAGCGCTCACTCTCAGATCCACTAGCTCTTCAGCGCTCACTCTCAAATCCACTAGCTCTTCAGCGCTCACTCTCAGATCCACCTGACTCATTTTCATTACTTACTTTCAATTCCAATTCTCTCGTCCCTTTAATCTTTATTCCAATCCTTGACCGAACTTCAAGATACTTTTTGTTATATTATAATTAAAAATAATATTTATTATACTCTGTATGACACGTGTGGCTTTATCTCTTAGTTAGGATTATAATAATAATAATAATTATATTAACGTGAAAGCGTTAAACACTTATGGATCACACAACGCTGTCGTCATTTAACAATATGACCAAAAACATGGTTCCTGACATCCTTAAAACATTAATCTACATAAACATAACTAACATGAAAGGTTCAGTCTATTTTTTCTTTCATCATTTACAGGCAAGAAAAGTGATAGTCAGTCCGTGTTTCCAGACCTTGGAATCGCCTACCGTTTTATCTGTCACTGTTGATCAGTCCACAGTGAGTTTTGACACTGTCTGACTTTTACTTATATACATTTGTCACGGAATTTGTGACACACACACACACACACACACACACACACACACACACACACACACACACATACATACACACACACACACACACACACACACACACACACACACACACACACACACACACAATATTAGGAGGTAGAAAAATAATAGAGTTGTAGTACAGAATTCCAACATTTATTCCATAATACATACATTTGTGACTTATCTTCTAGAGAACAAAGCAGCACAGGTTTTTTCTATGAGAATTCAGTCTGCTATATGTAAATAGATTATATAGACTCGTAAGTTCATTGATGAAGCAGAAAACCATGGATCGCAAATTCACTCCTCC
The DNA here is from genome assembly GCA_009830355.1 of Cherax destructor. Lineage (NCBI taxonomy): Eukaryota > Metazoa > Arthropoda > Malacostraca > Decapoda > Parastacidae > Cherax > Cherax destructor. The sequence continues at coordinate 1,001,394 of WNWK01000049.1, forward strand.
TACAAAAATACAACCATTGCTGATCGCAAGAACTTTGACGGGACTCCAAACAAAAAAATGCGATACAATTTTAGATTTCTTTATTTTTTTTTTCTTTCTTCCTGATGCAAACTCATTATGGTGTGATTCTAGTGGGTTTATACAGGTGAATATTAATTCATGGTTAGTTGCTGCGTAACAAGGGTGGCGGGTAACAGTCGGAAAGGTTTATGCGTAGGCAGAGAATCATGTACAGGAGGTGCTCCCTCTGGGCTGGACTCAGCCAGCCTGTGTACTGTGTGCTCCTCACCGTCTGGAAATCGTAAATGACTAGAAGTATTGGTTTTCACTGAGGTGTGTAATTACCTAACTCATAATGGAAAGTTTATATATATATATATATATATATATATATATATATATATATATATATATATATATATATATATATATATATATATATATATATATATATATATATATATATATATATATATATATATTACTATAGGAGGTACCACCTTTAGAACTTTACTGGTGACCCTCATATATATAACATAAACATGGGATCAGTATCATTACGACATATGATATAAAAAAGTTTTTTTTTTTTCATTTCGGTCTAAATCGCATCCCTCTCCCACTGATTTATCCCATTTTAATCTCCTTATTGTTTCACTCACTTCCTGCATACAGTACTCACTTCCAGTTCAGCCTTACTTATAAATCTTATTCCTCGCATTATATTTCTACCTCAGTTTCATTACCTTCATTCAATAACTTCTCCAGATATTCTCTGCCTCAACTTACACAATCAGCATCTCAACCTGGGTTTTCGAACCATATTTGACCCCCAGACCCATTTCTCATTCTTAGCAAAATGTTCTGAGTATATCCCAGTCTACCAGTCTGACTTTACTTCATATATTCCTTATTCTCATTGAAAAAAAAATGCAGCCATTTTTATCCCCCGTATTATTCTTTTAACCTCAGTGTTGAAACACTCGTTCATCTCCTGCGCCTTCTCTCCTGGACACACAAAACTCTGGCGAAGAATTAGACACATGTGCAACATCTGGGTTTCGTAATTTGCATCTGTCCCTAATGTCCATGAACTGATAAAGCCATGCAGTGGCTTTATCAGTTCATGGACATTATGGACAGATGTTGCACATGTATTTACCATTTATATACAGCCACACAAACCTCTGCTGTGCTCTCTAGTATTTCCCTTGTTAATTTGCACTACACCTCATTGGCCTCCTCTCAACACTTACACTCATGCACTTTCATCCATCACTTGCTCATACCTCTCACAAACTTTCCTCTTCACTAGTACTTGCTTATACCTCTCACTAACTATACTCTTCACTAACACAGTTACTTCCAGTTATCTTCTAAGACTAGACACTTTACCGTTCCTACTTCGTCTTACTCTCACTTTTACAGAAGAATGAGTAGGCGTTCCAGTTGCATAAATTATTTTTGATTTATTTAATGGGGAGCGCTTAACCCATTAGGGGGTCATACAGCGCCTTGGGAAATGGGAGTTAATCAGAATCGGTCCAAGGAAATGAAGGTAAGTCCCAATTCTCTGGACCAAGAGCACTTCACCGGCGTCCATGCGCCTCCTTTGAAGGTCCTGCAGCCGCTACGAAAAATTTTGCAACCTGCTCCTTACACTCTTTTTGAATCCTTAAGGATTCTTGCAGAGTCTGGGGAATGAGAGGGAATCAGATTTGGTCCAAGGAAGTGGTCGGTAGCTCCACTTCCTTAGCTCATGAGCACTTCAGCGGCATCAAGATCCAGAGACACCAAGTATAGCAAACTGCTCTTCTCGTCGCCTGTTAAAAAATATCTTAATAAGGCATAATATAATTAATTCTTAATGAATACACGAAGGAATGAAAGGGGACTCAAATTGTGGTTCTGGGAACAGCAGGCCCAGCACTGTACCACTGTAACCTTCATGGCCCAGTGGTACAGCACTAGGCCTGCTACTACCAGGACCACGGTTCGGATTCCCGTCCATTTTGTGTTTTCCAATGAACGTCATTCATTACGACTTATCAAAAGTCTTCAGTCTTACATCTGACACTCAGTACTTTCCGATCACAACATTGTCTCTCAGTTTAGCAGTGGTGTCCCTCTAATGACTCACGAAATCGTAATGACACGATTGCAAACAAACCGTGGTATGGTTTGTTTGTCCCTCTAATATTTTTTTTTTGTCTCGGTCATCTTTAAATTCCCTGAAAATTCGCTAAACTCAGAGTCTTTCCACTCGTCTCTCGTCCAGGCAAATGAACAGCACTGTTGCTCACACTCAACACTCCTCTTAAGACTCACACTTCACGAAGCTATAACTATATACCACTTCTTTTCCCTCACAAGTGTTTATTCAATACTGTAGCGACTAGCTCTTCAGCGCTCACTCTCAGATCCACTAGCTCTTCAGCTCTCACTCTCAGATCCACTAGCTCTTCAGCTCTCACTCTCAGATCCACTAGCTCTTCAGCGCTCACTCTCAGATCCACTAGCTCTTCAGCGCTCACTCTCAGATCCACTAGCTCTTCAGCGCTCACTCTCAGATCCACTAGCTCTTCAGCTCTCACTCTCAGATCCACTAGCTCTTCAGCGCTCACTCTCAGATCCACTAGCTCTTCAGCGCTCACTCTCAGATCCACTAGCTCTTCAGCGCTCACTCTCAGATCCACTAGCTCTTCAGCTCTCACTATCAGATCCACTAGCTCTTCAGCGCTCACTCTCAGATCCACTAGCTCTTCAGCTCTCACTCTCAGATCCACTAGCTCTTCAGCGCTCACTCTCAGATCCACTAGCTCTTCAGCTCTCACTCTCAAATCCACTAGCTCTTCAGCGCTCACTCTCAGATCCACTAGCTCTTCAGCTCTCACTCTCAGATCCACTAGCTCTTCAGCTCTCACTATCAGATCCACTAGCTCTTCAGCGCTCACTCTCAGATCCACTAGCTCTTCAGCTCTCACTCTCAGATCCACTAGCTCTTCAGCGCTCACTCTCAGATCCACTAGCTCTTCAGCTCTCACTCTCAAATCCACTAGCTCTTCAGCGCTCACTCTCAAATCCACTAGCTCTTCAGCGCTCACTCTCAGATCCACTAGCTCTTCAGCGCTCACTCTCAGATCCACTAGTTCTTCAGCGCTCACTCTCAGATCCACTAGTTCTTCAGCTCTCACTCTCAGATCCACTAGCTCTTCAGCGCTCACTTCAGATCCACTAGCTCTTCAGCGCTCACTCTCAAATCCACTAGCTCTTCAGCGCTCACTCTCAGATCCACTAGCTCTTCAGCGCTCACTCTCAAATCCACTAGCTCTTCAGCGCTCACTCTCAAATCCACTAGCTCTTCAGCGCTCACTCTCAGATCCACTAGGTCTTCAGCGCTCACTCTCAGATCCACTAGCTCTTCAGCACTCACTCTCAGATCCACTAGCTCTTCAGCGCTCACTCTCAGATCCACTAGGTCTTCAGCGCTCACTCTCAGATCCACTAGGTCTTCAGCGCTCACTCTCAGATCCACTAGCTCTTCAGCGCTCACTCTCAGATCCACTAGCTCTTCAGCGCTCACTCTCAGATCCACTAGCTCTTCAGCGCTCACTCTCAGATCCACTAGCTCTTCAGCGCTCACTCAGATCACTAGTCTTCAGCTCACCAGATCCACTAGCTTTCAGCGCTCACTCTCAGATCCACTAGCTCTTCAGCGCTCACTCTCAGATCCACTAGCTCTTCAGCGCTCACTCTCAAATCCACTAGCTCTTCAGCGCTCACTCTCAGATCCACCTGACTCATTTTCATTACTTACTTTCAATTCCAATTCTCTCGTCCCTTTAATCTTTATTCCAATCCTTGACCGAACTTCAAGATACTTTTTGTTATATTATAATTAAAAATAATATTTATTATACTCTGTATGACACGTGTGGCTTTATCTCTTAGTTAGGATTATAATAATAATAATAATTATATTAACGTGAAAGCGTTAAACACTTATGGATCACACAACGCTGTCGTCATTTAACAATATGACCAAAAACATGGTTCCTGACATCCTTAAAACATTAATCTACATAAACATAACTAACATGAAAGGTTCAGTCTATTTTTTCTTTCATCATTTACAGGCAAGAAAAGTGATAGTCAGTCCGTGTTTCCAGACCTTGGAATCGCCTACCGTTTTATCTGTCACTGTTGATCAGTCCACAGTGAGTTTTGACACTGTCTGACTTTTACTTATATACATTTGTCACGGAATTTGTGACACACACACACACACACACACACACACACATACAACACACACACACACACACACACACACACACACACACACACACACACACACACACACACACGCAATATTAGGAGGTAGAAAAATAATAGAGTTGTAGTACAGAATTCCAACATTTATTCCATAATACATACATTTGTGACTTATCTTCTAGAGAACAAAGCAGCACAGGTTTTTTCTATGAGAATTCAGTCTGCTATATGTAAATAGATTATATAGACTCGTAAGTTCATTGATGAAGCAGAAAACCATGGATCGCAAATTCACTCCTCCTACAAAAATACAACCATTGCTGATCGCAAGAACTTTGACGGGACTCCAAACAAAAAAATGCGATACAATTTTAGATTTCTTTATTTTTTTTTTCTTTCTTCCTGATGCAAACTCATTATGGTGTGATTCTAGTGGGTTTATACAGGTGAATATTAATTCATGGTTAGTTGCTGCGTAACAAGGGTGGCGGGTAACAGTCGGAAAGGTTTATGCGTAGGCAGAGAATCATGTACAGGAGGTGCTCCCTCTGGGCTGGACTCAGCCAGCCTGTGTACTGTGTGCTCCTCACCGTCTGGAAATCGTAAATGACTAGAAGTATTGGTTTTCACTGAGGTGTGTAATTACCCTAACTCATAATGGAAAGTTTTATATATATATATATATATATATATATATATATATATATATATATATATATATATATATATATATATATATATATATATATATATTAACTATAGGAGGTACCACCTTTAGAACTTTACTGGTGACCCTCATATATATAACATAAACATGGGATCAGTATCATTACGACTTATGATATAAAAAAGATATGAGTGTTAACTATCATCACGGACAGGTTGCACATGACCTCCATTAATGTGACTGTGAGTTGGTGTTACTTGTTCTCCATAAATTTGGACCTTAAAAAATTTAGACTTTTCTTGTTTTAAGCTCCCCTCGTCAAGTCTTGTAAGGAGATGCTTATTGATTTGAGTGCGAATTACCGTACTGACATTGAATTGTGTTACAGATTAATTAGAGCTTGTAACTGCAACCACAAGCTCCGATTCGACCTTTGATAAGTTGCGAGAGTTTTTCTACTACCGGAGCCCGGCCTTGGTCCAGGCTCGTCTGGTGCTATCCTGGTCAACCAGACTGTTGATGGTGGTGGCCCGCTGGATCACATATCCACCACAGCTTGGTTGATCTGGCACCTGGTGAGGATATTAGTCCAGCATCCGCTTGAAGACTTGTACATTTGTCCAACCTGTGTTTTTGATATCTTTACAATAAAGGAGAGAAGTTTTTGAAGGTTGATTTGCATCCAAAACTTTGATCACCTAGATTAACAGTAATGGAAGATAAAACTTTGATTAGCTAAAGTAACTGTAATGGAAGCAAAGAAAGATATTAAAAGCCATCCTCGATGAGCCAACCTTGATTAGAAAAAAACTTTTTTTATATATATATTTTTTGGAATACCAATTTGCACTTGTCGAAATCCATAATGTAGTCACAATCAAACATGCAACAAAACACAACACTTCTTGTATGACTTGCTTTACCATCTCTTTTATCTTCATACACTCGCTGGTTCAAACATCTACCAGTTTCAACCACATACAACCATACACTCGCTGGTTCAAACATCTACCAGCTTCAACCACATACAACCATACACTCGCTGGTTCAAACATCTACCAGTTTCTACCATACTCAGACCTCTGGATGTTGCTTGCACGAAACCTAATACACACTCTTGTCAACATAGTCATTCGGCTTCTGAGTACTAACTTACTAACAATGTTATTATTGTATGTATGATACATTAATATCTACTCGATGCTGCAAGTCTTTTGTTTCTAGCAGCCTGTCAATTGTAAGGTAGTAAGAAGCATTTACTAAAGTCCTGAGCTGACACTTAAATTCGATGATTAAAATAAAAATATGTATATTGTTGAATCAAGCATTATTGCCAAAATTGTCCGGAAGACACTAATTTCAACAATATTCGCACTCAATCAATAAGAATCTTGCTGGAAGATTTGGCACATGTGTTAAGAGGTGTTGAGAACAATGGAAGGCAAGCTCTTTAGGGTTTAAATCAATGGAGGTCAGGTAACACCAACTCATAGTCACATCAGTGGCGATATCTCTTCGTGGTGACTTTTAATTCACATTTCGGTAATTCTAGATGAAGAAGCCATGTGAAATGGCGTAATGATACTGGCTCCATGTCTTTGTTAAAAAATATTTCTTTAATATATATATATATATATATATATATATATATATATATATATATATATATATCGTGCCTAATAAGTAAAACTTGCAATTTTGGCTTAAATAGCAACCCACTTCTTGCGCAATAAGGCAAGCGAAAGTTTGTGTTTGCAATAATTTCGTAAAAATCATTCTGAATCTAACGAAAAAAATATGTTTCATTGTGTTTGTTTATTATTAAATTATTGTAAACTTGTATAAAATATATTTAGTTGAATTAGGCTAAATTAAATTGCGCTTGTTATAATAAGGATAGATAAGTTTCCTAAGGTTCTTTTGGTACAAAATCATTATTTTTTATATTAACGTAAATGAAAAAATCTTTAAATGTATAAGAGAAATTTAATTTTAAATGAGTTCTTGCTAATTGACCAGTTTTACCTATTCGGCACGATATATATATATACGTATATCTATATATATATATATATATATATATATATATATATATATATATATATATATATATATATATATATATAACAAAACCAGTGAAATGAAATAAACATTAAAAATGTTGTGTTTTCTTAGCTCTTAAACTGCTTGAACTGTGTAAGAAAATGCAAATAAACGTTTCTTATTGTGTAATATATATATATATATATATATATATATATATATATATATATATATATATATATATATATATATATATTATGTTATTGTACTTGCATAAACAGATCCAGAGTACAATTGTGATATATTTGAGATAATACAAAATTCAACAGAAGCAACAACTGTACTGCTCATTTCTGTAAATTTCTCTGACTACGCAAACCAACTATCTAAGAAAAATTTTTTGTATTATTTCCCATAGAGCTTTTTTATATCAATAATTTACTTTCAAAAGCAATTGCAGTATTACCCTTAAAAAAAAGTAAAAACCACATGAAATACGTGTTAAATAATAAGGACAGGAGGTCGAGGTTTTTCGAGGGTGGGCTATTTAGGTTTTTTTTGAGGTGGGGCGGGGGGGAGGGGGAAAGTGGGAATAATACTCACATAGGCTCGGTGGTACAGTACATAAACAGACGACCAACACACTCACTCACTCCTATACACACACATGGTGGTCCGTGTACCAGCCCTTCTCATGCACACGATTCTTAATCCTTAATCATAAACGTGAAATGGGATCAAATATGCCTTAGAATGACTGAAATGCCTTCGTTAGATTCACCTAACTTATCAAAATCATATTAATGCTCCCGTTTTGTGTTGGAAACTTGTCCAGGAATTATTATAATGTTGGCCATTTTACGAAGAAATTAATACTTCAGTTTTGTGACGAGATCTTGTCCATTAAGCCCTATAATGAAGATCAATCAATTAATGTAGTCATTGAATATCTTAAGATTCTACCCTTAATTATGGAGAAAGTACCATTTTTTTTTTTTGTCCTGTGAAATTTACAAAACTTAAGTCTTTTTTTTTTAAGTACAAAGATGAAAATTTAGATATTAACTCAAAATATACTTGCTAAAATCCCTTATTTTGACTTAAGACAAGTGTCAGATGAGGACTAGTCACTGTTCAGTGCTTTACTTCAGCTCTCACCCTGAAACACTGTGTTGCTAGTCAACGGCTCAGAAAAAAGTTGTCTTCTCTTAAAATATAGTATTGTTTTCTACAACTTTAGGCGTCCATTGTACCAGTTTCTTGGATATTGTGTTAATATTTAATCTTGTCCTCACGTGAAGGAAGTATCAGAACTCCGACACGACAAAAATACGTAATTGGCAGCAAAGATTTCAAATCCTGGCAGGTTCAGCTAGACCGTCGGAAGTCGTGAGCCAAACTCTCACGACTTGCATTCGGGCCAACACATAGTTAACCTTTACTCTTCAAGAGGGTTGGAAAACAAGCAATATACTAACAGAATATCGCCCTAAACTACTAGTACTCCTAGAAGTTTTTGTAACCCTTACGTCGTCTGCTTTCTCGTGCAACAGGAAGGTGTTATTCAACCATCCTCATAAGGTTCAGATTCGTGTGGAACTCAACCTGAAGACTGTCCATAGCACCTAGCACACTCTTAACTCCTCGCAGCTCCGGGTCCTTGTCGGAAGTAAGAGAATGCTATGCGTCCATCTGGGTGAGGTCGACAGCCAGGCGGAGTCGCAGGAGAGGGTCGTTCATGGTTGGTCTGGGCCAGCGTCGCTGCAGCCCCCACAACCAGCCTGCGAGGAGGGGAGGAGGGAGGCAGCAGTAGACAGCAAGAATGGCAGACTTAACACAGCCACACTACTAATCCACCTTTTGTTACTTGGTGTGTACTTGAGGTTTGTGTTAATGGTTTTAGGCTGTGCAGTTGAAGAGCATCGATTTGTTGAAATACACAGGAGGACCCTCTGGAAAAGAGATAAAAGTTTGCTTAACACTAAGTGAAAGAGAGGTTCTGCTTCAAGTGCTGTGGCTGTGGATCTATTAAGAGGAGACTACTAGGAAATGTTAATAAAAGTTAGTATTTTAGTGTATATAAGAGAGTTAGCATGTTGGTAATTAAGCTGTCAAGCTTGAGAGACAATGCAACTATCACACACAAAGGGATATCCATAACCTTCAATCAGAAAGAAGAATATAAAAAAAATGAAAAATATGAAATATATATATATATATATATATATATATATACATATATATATATATATATATATATATATATATATATATATATATATATATATATATATATATATATATATATATATATATATATATATATTATATTTGTATGTATGTATACAAAATAGTTGATATGAAAGATTTCTGAAAAAAAAATATATTTAAAATATTTGTTAAATGGCAATTTTCACTCATTTGAATAATTTTTTGGCATACCATTAAAAAACTTCCCAAAAATAAATGCTGTTTGAAAATCATTAATCACCAACAATCTAAATTAAGCGAAATCTAATGCAAGAACGATAATGTTTTCAACATTAATAACAATAAGTTGTAAACCTTCCCAGCTTTCCTTCACTCTCTCAAAATGTCCTAAAACGATCAAAGGTATTTAGAGAATATTTTTTTTCTGTTCTTTAATAGTAGTGGTTTAGCACACAATGAGAAAATCCTTTAATTATATACATACAAAGTGTAACTGATAAATACAAGTGTGTATATATACATTATATTGCTAAGTTTACAAAAGTTATTTAATACACCCTTAAAAAGTATAGCATTTCACTAATGAAGAACAGCAATCCGCACACCTTGTATATATTCTGAAGAGTATACCTCTCTTGTATGCACTGAGAGCAGCTGTGTATATTCAGAGAGGGGTATGAGTCTCAGTATATACACACTTAGTTTACTTTAATCCCTATTTTGGGCACTAACCCATCCTTGCCTGGTGGAGGACAAGAGACTCGCAGCAATAATGACCATCGTGTATCGACAGAGCTTTAAATCTAACTAATTAACTAAGCAACCAGTGTACATACTAACTAGGGACATTCCTGCACGACATTAATAGTCGTTTCTGGCTTCTCAATATAACCAAAGGTGCCCAGTTAACTACAAAATAAATAACGTTTGAATCTTGAAGGAAATAGAGTGGAGATGAGAGGAAATAGGATGACTGTGAGAAGTGTACTTGTGGGAAAAGGCAGGTGAGGTAGAGAGGAAGAGAGGGTAGGGAGAGGAAACGAAGAATAGAAGGAATTGAGGGAAAATGAGAGGGGAGGGAGGTTTGAGGGGACAGAAGAAGGGACGGACAGGGAAGGAGCTGGAAGTGAGTTAGTCAGGAGGTAGTTGGGGATGGTGTCAGGGTGGTGGTCAGCGAGGGGTTAGGGAGTTGGTCAGGGATAGTCAGGGATAGTAATCAGGGATGGGGTAAGGGTGGTTATCAGGCAGAGGGGTCAGGGAGGTAGAAATGGGATCAGAGTGGTGGTCAGGGAGATAGGTAGTCAGGAATGAGGTAAAGGTGATCCTCAAGGATGGAGTCAGGACGGTGTTAGGGTAGGGAATCAGGAAGGTGGCATTGGAAGGGAAAAATTAAATTCACATTATGTTTTAAACGGTGTTGATGATCCGGGCACGTGAGCTAAGGCCGAGCTGAGGCCAAGGGAGCGGAGGCCTAGGGAGCGGAGGCCTAGGGAGCAGAGCTGAGGCCCAGGGAGCTGAGGCCGCCTCTTACAACAACATAACTAAATTTGATGCTTACATTAAAATTCCTGCAGTGAGCACCAACAGCCTAACTGACCAAATAAAAAAAGTCCTGGTCTGAGACCTGGGAAATGATAACCGGAACTAGTAACAGATGAACAGCATGATGCACAAACCAGCCACTCAGAATTGTGTGACTGACTTCAGTGATGGTCGGGCCATCATAGTCATTTTTGTTTTTTCCTTTGGGATAAGACGATCTTGTTGGGTATATGACACTACTGACAGTGACAGGGACACGCATGTTATTGTTGGGAATATTGGGCTACTGACAGTGACAGGGACACGCATGTTATTGTTGGGTATACTGCACTACTGACAGTGACAGGGACACGCATGTTATTGTTGGGTATATTGGACTACTGACAGTGACAGGGACACGCATGTTCCTGTTGGGTATATGGCACTACTGACAGTGATAGGGACACGCATGTTATTGTTGGGTATATTAGACTACTGACAGTGACAGGGACACGCATGTTATTGTTGGGTATATTGGACTACTAGAGATAAGGTTGTACACATTCTCCTGCCCCGTGAGTCGTCTCATTTTTAGTGATCTTACTGTCAAACATGAGCTAGAGAAGTTTATTCGTTTTTTACTTTTTTTACTGTGTGTTTGTAAGATATGTAACATTAAATGTGTGTACCCAGGAGTTAGATGAGATGCATAGTAAATACGAGTAAGCACTGTCACCCTCAGTAATTATACAAAATCACTAAAGAAATAATCGGCAGTGACACGAAATTCTTGGAAATGAGTCTCGTGTTTGACAAATCCTTACTAGACAGAAAGAAAAAAGAAGGTGAGAAGTAGTAAGAATGTGAAATTACGTATTTCATAACTTATCAGGTCTGTTTTTTGGGGGCAGTATCTTAGAAGATGATGAAAAGATATTATCCACCTCGTCCTCTTACTGTAGAATACAAAGATATCAAGACAAAGTTACGTACTGTTGTGTTAAAAATTATTACCACCGCCATTGTTTTTATTTCTTCCTCTTCTTCTTCTCTATTATTATTATTATTATTATTATTATTATTATTATTATTATTATTATTATTATTATTATTAAAACAATCATTAATATCTTACATACGATTTTTGGCAATTTTTTCATGTTTTAACACGTTTACTGCGAAGTACATAATAATCTAACGAGAACACGCTCAACGAAGCCACACGAAACGAGAACACGCTCAACGAAGCCACACGAAACGAGAACACGCTCAACGAAACCACACGAAACGAGAACACGCTCAACGAAACCACACGAAACGAGAACACGCTCAACGAAACCACACGAAACGAGAACACGCTCAACGAAACCACACGAAACGAGAACACGCTCAACGAAGCCACACGAAACGAGAACACGCTCAACGAAACCACACGAAACGAGAACACGCTCAGCGAATCAGCGAAGGCACAGAAAACGAGAACACGCTCAACGAAACCACACGAAACGAGAACACGCTCAACGAAACCACACGAAACGAGAACACACTCGATCGATGAAATCACATGAACGCCAATATCTTTGCCCAACGTCACGTGACAGCGTCGTTTTGACTAGTCGAAACGACGCTGGGCGAAATTCTTTATTAACACTGGTCTTACCAGCGCATATTTTCGCGTCATTGTGAAATTATTATTATTATTATTATTATTTATTTTTATTATTGTTGTTGTTGTTGTTGGAAAAGTTTTCCGAGGCGAGTTCTGAAACACTGTTTGATCCATTCTGGTTTAGTTCTTTCTTCTAAATATAATAATAATAAGAAGAAGGAGAAGAAGAAGAAGAAAGGAAAAGAAGAAAAAGAAAAGACGAAGAAGGAAAAAAGAAGAACAAGAACAACATTGAAGAAAAAATAAAGACAAATAATGAATAACAACAACAAAAACAAACTGAAGGAAATAATAACGAAGAAGAAGAAAGAAGGTGGACCATCGGAAGCTCAGTCGGAATTTATCCAGCAGCGACGTAAACAAGACGGCGGTAGTGTCATCCTGACACAGCTCATACACGCAGTGCGTTTTACCATCGTAATGACGCACCGCTGCTGGAGCCTCGGTGTGTGTGTGTGTGTGTGTGTGGGTGTGGGTGTGTGTGTGTGTGTGTGTGTGTGTGTGTGTGTGGTGTGTGTGTGTGTGTGTTTGTGTGTGTGTGTGTGTATGTGTGTGTGTGTGTGGGTGTGTGTGGGTGTGTGTGTGTGTACTCACCTAATTGTGGTTGCAGGGGTCGATACTCAGCTCCTGGCCCCGCCTCTTCGCTGTCTGCTACTGGGTCTCTGCTCTCCCTGCTCCATGAGCTTTATCATACCTTGTCTTAAAACTATGTATGGTTCCTGCCTCCACTATATCTTTCTCTAGTCCATTCCACTTCCTGACTACTCTGTGGCTGAAGAAATGTTTCCTGACATCCCTTTGACTCATCTGAGTCTTCAGCTTCCAGTTGTGTCCCCTTGTTTCTGTGTTCCCTCTCTGAAACAACCTGTCACTATCTACCTTGTCAATTCCCCGCAGTATTTTGTATGTCGTTATCATGTCTCCTCTGACCCTTCTTTCCTCCAGTGTTGTTAGTCCTATTTCCCTCAATCTTTCTTCATAAGACAGACCCCTGAGTTGTGGAACTAACCTTGTCGCAAACCTTTGCACTTTCTCTAGTTTCCTTACGTGCTTGACCAGGTGTGGGTTCCAGACTGGTGCTGCATATTCTAGTATGGGCCTGACGTACACGGTATACAGTGTCTTGAACGATTCCTTGTTAAGGTAACGGAACGCTAATCTAAGGTTTTCCAGACGCCCATATGCTGCCGCAGTTATCTGGTTGATGTGTGCCTCCGGAGACGTGCTTGGCGTTATACTCACTCCAAGGTCTTTCTCCTTTGCCGAGGTTTGTAGCCTTTGTCCGCCTAGCTTGTACTCTGTCAGCGGTCTTCTTTGCCCTTCTCCGATCCTCATGACTTTGCATTTGGAGGGATTGAATTCGAGAAGCCATCTGCTAGACCAGATGTCGAGCTTGTCCAGGTCTGTTTGCAGCCCTGCCTGGTCCTCTTCCGATGTGATTCTCCTCATTATTTTCACATCATCCGCGAATAGAGACACTTCTGAGTCTATCCCGTCCGTCATGTCATTTACATATACCAGGAATAACACTGGTCCTAGGACTGACCCCTGCGGTACACCGCTCGTCACAGGCGCCCACTGTGATACCTCACCACGCACCATGACCCGTTGTTGCCTCCCTTTGAGGTATTCCCTGATCCATTCCAGTGCCCTTCCTGTTATACCTGCTTGTTCTTCCAGCTTCTTTACTAATCTCATGTGAGGAACTGTGTCGAAGGCCTTCCTGCAGTCCAGGAAAATGCAATCAACCCACCCTTCTCTCTCCTGCCTTACCTCTGTTACTTTATCATAGAACTCTAGGAGGTTTGTTACACAGGATTTGCCTTCCCGGAATCCGTGCTGTCTGGTGTTTATTATCCTGTTCCGCTCAAGGTGTTCCACCATTCTTTTCCTGATGATTTTCTCAGGACTTTGCACACTATACATGTAAGTGACACCGGTCTATAGTTTAGTGCCTCTTTTTTGTCTCCTTTTTTTAAAAATGGGGACTACGTTGGCCTTCTTCCATACCTCAGGTAGCTGCCCAGTTTCAAGGGATGTGTTGAATATTATGGTAAGTGGCACACTCAGTACCTCAGCTCCTTCCCGAAGAACCCACGGGGAGATATTGTCCGGACCCATCGCCTTTGAGGTATCGAGGTCACTGAGTAACTGCTTCACTTCCTCCTCAGTTGTGTGTATGCCCTCTAGCACTTGGTACATCCCTTGTTGGTGACGAACCATGTCCTGTCTACCCAGCTGCCTTCCTTCCTCCATTGTGAATACTTCCTTAAACCTCAAGTTGAGCTCCTCACATACCTCTTGATCATTACTTGTGAGTTCCCCATCTTCTCTCCTCAGCCTTATCACCTGGTCCTTGACTGTTGTCTTCCTTCTGATGTGACTGAACATCAGTTTCGGGTAGGACTTATATTTCGATGCTATGTCGTTTTCGTACTGTTTCTGGGCCTCCCTCCGTACTTGTGCATACGTTTCTAGCTCTTCTACTAATCTCTTTGTTTACTTGGGTTCTTTGCCTTCTGTACCGTTTCCATTCTCTGATACTCTGAGTCTTTGCCTCCCTGCACCTTTGGGTAAACCAGGGGCTCTTTCTGGCCTTCCCATTTAAACCTTTGCCTCTGGGTATAAACCGTTCCTCTGCCTCCTTGCACTTTGCCCCTATGTATTCCATCATTTCATTTATTGTCAGTCCTTCCTTTTCCCTTTCCCACTGAATGTCCTGCAGGAAATTCCTCATGCCCGTGTAGTTTCCTCTTTTAAAGTCTGGTTTGTCTCTATCGGTACTGTTTTCCCTCTCCACCTGTAGCTCTACTATGTACTCAAAGCTAAGCACCATATGGTCACTGGCTCCCAGGGGGCTCTCGTGCGTTATGTCTTCAATATCTGAGCTGTTCAGGGTGAATACAAGGTCCAGTCTTGCTGGTTCATCTTCCCCTCTCTCTGGTCGTGTCCCTGACATGTTGGTGCATCAGGTTTTCCAGTACCACGTCCATCATCTTGGCTCTCCAAGTTTCTGGACCCCCACGTGGTTCATTGTTCTCCCAGTCGATCTCCCTGTGGGTGAAATCTCCCATGACCAGTAGCTTCGCTCTGCTCATGTGTGCTTTTCTTGCCACCTCCGCCAGGGTGTCCACCATCACTCTGTTGTTCTCATCGTATTCTTCTCCTGGCCTCCTGCAGTTCTGTGGTGGGTTATACATCACTGCAATGATTATCTTATGCTCCCCAGACTGGATGGTACCTACTATGAAATCCCGTTCTCTACCCCCCTCCACTCCTACCATTTCCTCGAATCTCCAGCGGTGCCTTACAAGCAGTGCGACCCCTCCACCCCCCCTGCTCCTCCTATCTTTCCTCAGGATCTGATATCCCTGTGGGAAGATTGCATCTGTTACTGTCTCATTTAATTTAGTTTCTGTGACCGCTATGATGTCTGGGGATGTCTCATCTATTCTTTCATTCCACTTTTCATACTTATTCGTAATTCCATCCGCATTTGTGTACCAAACCTTCAACCTTGTTTCCAATACTGTGGCCCTGGGGAGATCTTTGTGGGATGGGGGTGTGGGCAGGGTGCCCGCAGGGGGTTGCAGCATGGGTGGGGGTGATTGTATGGTTGGGGTATGGGCAGGTAGGGTGCAGCTTGAGGTGGGGGGTAACTGTGACGGTGGGTTTTCATTTGCTAGGGTGGGGACAGGGGGCCTGATAAGTGGGTGTGGTG